>DWTW01000458.1:0-16325 GCA_018246275.1 Papilio slateri
CCGCAACAACAACATCTGTTGCACGAATGGGCCGGCTCGACCGGTGAAATACCACGACCTCACAGAAGACAGGCGTGCAGTAGAATTATTCTGCGTTTCGTCTAATAGGTAAGAAAAAAAAGTAAGGTGGACCCATTTTAGTCCTCTTCCCTTCCCTATCCTTTCCTCATAAAGATTAGAAAAGGGGACGAGGATTGGACGCGGAGGGGATGGATAGGAAAATGAATTATACCTGAAAGATAATGATACTTTTTGCTGATGCCAGTGTGTAGCCGAAACTGAACACAAAGTAACCGTTTGCTCGTTTGCCACCTTCTTCTTCCATAAAAAAAAAATATTTTTTGTTTGACGAATTGTTATGACGTACAACTGTTATTGCCATAAAATATAAAAAATACGAACCAAAATGTCTTACATTCATTCGATTGCCTTCCACTTTAATGACATCAACGTTGTGCTGACAAGGAAAGTGAATATGTAACGCGGAGCGATGTTTTTATGCAAACATAAATCATGTAACTTTATCAGGATTAAGTTATGTTACTTTTGTGAAGTTGAGCGCTATCCGACTGACGTCAGAGGGATAATGTAACCTTGTATACGTGTATATATATCCATTGTAAATGTGTACGTTTACACGAATATTACACAATGTATAAAATTATAACATAAAAGACATACATCGGTTAGTTAAAAAATATAGTAATATCACTTTTAAAATTAAAAAATATCAATCAACCAGTACAAAATGTAGAACATACAATCCGTAACACATGTTGCGTATCTTAATCCCACACAAGATTAGCTTCTCGCAATCTGTACCAAAATATCTATTCCCGTTAAACAAAATCTCTAGGCGCAAAATTTTCGTTTATATTTTGACACCTAACAAATTATTCGTGTGAATTTTACACTCTGAAATATGTATAAAAATCATCTGCGTTGATCATGTTGTAAACATCGTAAATCTAATGAAGATGTGAACGATTATGGATAATTTATAGCATACGTAGATCCGACAACGCGAACGTAATATTGCAAATTTGTGAATACTCAAAAATGGGGGCTGGGATTTTATACGACTGAAACGTTCTGTAACTGGAACGGACGATTACGTTCCTTAATGTTATAATCAACACCCTGTGAATTATTCACGCAATCTAGTTAGAAGCGGCAATGGAATTCAAATGGACTCAGGATTATGGAATTGGATAAGTGATGGCCAATATTATTGAAATTGAACTTTATTTTTTCTTAGAAAAAGAGAGATAGCAGACGAACACTGACAAAAACAAATGTATACAGACGCAGAAATTATTAAATAACCTAATGCTGTACACCAAGATAAATATGAGGTTTTTCCTTTATAAGAAACGAAAAGACTTTAGTACCTAAATCTAACCTTTACAAAAGTTCTTAAACCATTATCTAGCAGTTAAATTACATAATCTGAAACATTTCTGAGAGTTCGGTAAAAAAAAATATGTGAGTGCGTCACTGTATCCATCGGAGCTATGAACAATATATATCAGCGACAGCAAACGGCCGTCGCAACTAATAAATAATTTAAATAAAAAATAATAAATATGTATCGAGAATCATATTAATTTAGGTACTTACGTATTAACGCCACCGCGGCAAAAATTTAATATGAGTACTAGATAAACCGATACGGCAGGAGTAGGTTGCAGTGTTAGTTTGAATATAGATAGATAGACCATATGCACTAGATGAACGAGCGGAGCGAATGTATCGTGTTAGCGGCAGACAAATGTCATATGCCTTTTGGACTAACGAATGCCCCGAAATTATAATTAAATAATTACAAAAAAATATCTTCGTGTGCAGATAAATAACAAGTTTTTGTGTGTAAACAATACAGTTACTATATATAAACACCAAGATTGCTTTTTATAGGCTTTTTAATAGAATTTTTGCCGCGGTGGCGTTAATATGTAAGTACCTTAATTTTATACAAAGTTATTGTTATAAATAACAAGACAAGACAGAGGTGCGCCTTGATGCCATTGCCATTCCTAACCTAACCTAACCGAGAGTATGGTATACTGATTGATGATTCTTAGCTTCTTCGTTAACAGCCAATAAAAAAACTCCATGAAAAGCGGTTAGAGATTGCTATCCCTACCTTATTTTATACATAAGAAACCGATAAACGATGGATCATTCATTGTACCAAGCTGTTTTACATAAGAACACCTAAGCCAATATAAGCTCAGAGAACGCAGGCACTTTTGGCTACCGCAGCACATAATTTCTATATTTACAATCATAAAATATTCCGAATTCTGGTATTTCCTGCACCTGTCACAACAAATGAACCATAATGTAAATAACAGTAAGCAGATACAGAGAAGAACTGCAACTTGAAATATTACAAATTGCGGAGATTGCACAATATAAACTCAATAAAGGTAGCATCGGACGGATCATATACAATAGACTGATTTCTATTTATGCTTCCGAAACGATCGCATAATTCGAATTAACAGCATTATAACGGACATTTCGATTGTATGAAAGGTATACTATGAGTTAAGATATAATATTTCATCACGACAGAACTCCAAACTCTACCGAACTATATTTCGCATTCTATAACTACACGGTTTAGTACCAATACAACTCGATCTTTCGGATCACCTCACGCTATTTCTCCAGCTCACATAAGTTCTCACTAGCAACATAGTGGAAACGTGTGCATTTAAATTCGTTTCTTCCAGGAAAATTGTTTCATCTTCACCATCAACCTAAAGCATGTGTTCATCTAATACGTAACAATTCTGGTACGATACATCTGATCTGTACAAAACAGTCTATGTAGGCATACCTTAAGTCCACCCGTAGTAAAACCACGCCGAGAACAATGGACCAGCCCTGATAATGGGCGCAGAAATTAATTTTAGAGCGACAGTTCTGTGTCCATTGTTACCTTAAAAATTTCAGCTACATTCACTAATTGTTTCGGTAATATATGATATTATTTACTATTTATAAACAAATTGCGGCATTACAGTTGTGTTACTGAACCGTTATTTTAGTTTGGAAATCAAAATATTGTGGCAGAAAAATGGAGTACATTTTTAGAAGCAATGAGCTCACTACAGTCCAAATACAATGTGTAATTTAATTTGATTCTAATTATCTTTATCTCTGACCTTCCTATAACATTTTTTCATACTATGTAATAATAATTTGAGAACTTATCAATGTTTCTAGAATTCAGAGATTTAATTAATTCTTTACTCTTCTAACATCTAGTTCACAAGTGTTACTTCTATTATAAAGGCTACATGTATGCTATATATATTTTTTCACAATCTTTTTCCGTGGAATCGAACACGCCGGGAATTTAACAAAATAAAGATGAATAAACCTAGAATAATATAACTGACGCAGTCCGCCCACGGTCGGTATGCTGGAACGCGCGATCTTCATTCTGCATTGTTTGCTTACACAGTGAGCTTTGAAATCTCTATTGCAGCCATCTGCAAACTAAACAGGTATTTTCATATGAAATCATTCATTTTATTTTACCCGAGTGAATTGTTAACATCGGGAAACAACACATTCACCAGTGATTAATAGCAGATGACCTTTAAAATTACGATCCGATGGTAATTAGTAAGAAGCACAGTATTTTTACTAATGAATTGTCGTTTTTTAGCATCTCATCAACTGTGATGATGAATTTAAATTTTTATTAATAGTTACTTCATTTTTATTGCAAATTTTGAAAGAATGATTAAGCATTATTGATCCCTCGAGCCGGAGAAATAAAATTGATAACTTCTTCCAATTAGGCCCTCGATATTAGCTTTTCACGACCATTTTATTATGAAAGTATCACACTAATTCAACATTCAATGGAATCACATTTCGCAATACTCGGTGCGAGTGCCCTTCGAGACTGAAATACATTCTAATCTATTTTCCTTTCATCGCCCGATGTTATTTAATCAGTTGAACTCGCCGCGGAAAGTCAACTACAAATACTGACAGACGATATTCAGTGAAATATATGGCTTGGTCTGGAATACCAATTGAAAGACATTTTGAATTGACTATGTATGACAGAATATCGAAACCAAACTATGGTGTAAATTTGATAGTTCATATTATTTTAGAAAAGTCTGATTTCCATATTCTTAAAAATGCTTTTCTAAAATTTCGCTGCTTTTATTAAACTTAGTGAAAAGGGGATAGTTGTGACTTTTTTCCTTATTTTCTTTCTTAATTTTTAGAACATAAAGGCTTATTATTTTATTTATTTGGCCCTTATAGACGTATTTTTTAATATATCCAACGTAAATAATACGATGCGATTAAATCGATTCATAAAGTCATATAATCGTATAAACTTGAAACAAGCTTCAAAAAAATCGAATTGTACCGTATGTCCTCAGTATATACTTTATACAATTGGAGTACACGCGTTGGAAATGTTAAAATATCGTTGTAAAGCGCTCCGAACGAATAACGAGTGTATAAAAGAGCTATTGAAATAGGTAACATTTAAATTGAAACTTTTAATGTCCAAGGACTGCCATAAAGTTTTAATTAAAGTAAATTTGCTTTCATTGATATTGTAAAGCAAAGTTGTACATCGATTTCAATAAAAAAACTATCGAGTAAAGTTAGGATTAAGGAAGCTTGGGTGTGTTCGTAAATAAATTATAAATTTCGTTCGTTGATCTCCTCTCCTCTCGTATAGGGGAGTCTCTAAAAAGCAAATTTACCAACAGTAGATTGGAAATAACAACAAAATTACATCCTGGTACGTTTACAGATGGTGAAATTATCCATTTATTTCATCGGCCATTAAGATCCAGCATACCGTCTCAATCTACTGGCGTCTTAAAATAACGAAACAATTTAATAGCAACTTTTCTTATTTGCAACATGTTATCACTTGTTTACAACTTGTTGTCCTGCCGCTTAATTAAAGTTTTATTTGGATAAGCATAGCATACGCACAAATAGCAAAATGTTCTCCCAGTAGTTGATATCTCCTATATAGTGAAGGCTTAAAGGTTGAACCAAAATAATTGGTTCTCTTGTTATTTTATAATATCCCGCTGCGGTCGCTGCTAAGCCGCAATTTTCATAAACAATCACGGATACTTCGCTCGAGGACCTAGCAATAGTATATAAATCTAAGCTTTACAATATTATTTAATTAAAAACAAACAATTTGTATTAAATATCTTCGCAGAAATTTTTTGTCACTAGAACAGAGAAAATTAAGACTATGATGGTGCAGAGTTGTACAATAGACGAGTGAGATACAAATTTACCATTCAAATTAAATAGAAGCATTAATTGGGGTTGCCAAAACACGGTGGACGTGCGAGGCTTAAAAATGGGCCGCGTCTGTTCATGGGAAAAGTATGCAAATACTTACATACGTGGGGACCGTGCAAAAAGCAAATCATGTAAGTTAAAAATAAAACTGTATTATAAACGATGATCTTTCGCTGTACAAGTTAAATCAAAAAATGAGTATTGATATATATACGTTACAATTATTTTCTTACATTTTGATTTCGGCCATTGACTTTTATTTTAACGTATGTTTCCGTAAATAGTTAAAAATACTAATATTTTATTAGTAGTAATAGTATTTTATTTTTCGTTTTAAATATCACTTGTGGGTGTGGATTTCCTCGTTTCGTGTAAACTAATTCATACCATTCCATGGAATGCCTGGCATTTACCTAAACGGACGTTTTTTCCTGGTTTTTAATTTTTTTCAAAAGGTGGAAGTTCTATGTGGACAAATTGTTCGATTATCAGTAGTGGCAGTGAAAAGACAGCTGCCCATTCCCGAGCCATTAGCTTTAGGGAATTAGATCGTGTCCCCGCAGCTGGTTGTGATTGATGAAGTCTCACAGATCCGGAGACATTCGACGCGCCGCACAAGGAAACAACCCGCGTGGAAATGAGAAATGAACGTTCATTGACGGAATAAGCGCCGAAATATATATTGTTGCCCGTTCAAAATAGATGATCAAAAGGCGTAGCTTATGCTGTCACATAAGTTACGCGCTATAATAGTAAGGCATAAGATCATTGTCCGGCTTTTTAATAGAAGATAAGAGTAACTCTTAGATATTTACAAATTGTATCGGAAAGAGGCGAGCAAAGAATAATTTTCTTCAAAAGCACACACACATTTAGTTGTGTATCGGTTGATATCTACAAACGAATCGTCGATAATGAGGCGTAGTGTTGAATTTAATGATAATAATTACGTGATTTCTTAATGATTCCGGAGATCTGCTCTGATGATCTGGAGAAGCTGAACAATGGCACCGGAAAGTGCATTACGGCGTACAATGTCAATTCCTAATTCCTAATACAACGTTAGAGATTTTCTTATTTAAACCTTTTACAGTGGTTTAACAATAACAATTATTTTAACTTTAATGTTAATAATAAATCTCTTTAATGATGTAATGCAATAAAAATTGTGCAGTAATAATATTAGAAGAAATCTTGGGGCAGCTGCGGGAACCCATAAAAATGTTAAATATCGCATATGACTGGAGAGCGATCGATACTGATTGCTTTACTTAAAATATATATTTATATTGTATAAGTATGTTTCTCGCACATATTTTCTATGCCTTAACAGAAATGTGTTATTATAACAGTTTCGCTATGGAGGACTTTTTAAATACTACGAAGGACAGGTATGTGTTTTGATTTGACAGATTATGCAGTCTTATTTTACATATTAGATCGACAAAATTAAGGCGAGATGAAAGCCGAAAAATATGAGAAAGAAACAAACAGCAACAAAATCATATTTTAATATTTAGTGATCGAAACACATATTATGCTGTCTTAATTTCTTACAACAACGTATTTGGAATATCGGAAAAAATTGTTTATCGATATAACTGTTTGTGTATAAACAGATTGACCACTAGATAGCGCTAATTTGAATCACTCTACCACCATGTGCCAGTTAAATAGCCACTGCATGAAAGTTAGCTGGAAGCCCGTTGAAGATTCAAGCAATAATCCTATTTGACGATGCAAAACTATATAAGGTACAGCAAGCAAAGCAACCTGGAAATAAAATTGTTAGCTCAATAGTATTCGCTTTATTTTCTCAGTCAGTGCAAACGCTCGAGTATAGATTTCACTTTTGAAATACATAGCACATTAATATCTGCTAATTCATATCAATCTGCTACGTCAATTCATACGAGTACATTTGGTAGTCTACCCAATTAAAATGCCGCTATCCACGTTAGTCTAGCAATCGATTCCTGGCCGAGGCAAGATGTGCGATGCAAATGTTTATTTCGGATTAAGTCGATTCTCAACTCAATATATTTATTATAATATTTCGAAGAGAATAGAGTTTGTTTTGGGAAAATCTGAAACTACAGAATCAATGTTATTCATATAGTTTCGGCATTAGAGAGCTACTTTATACGGAAGTAACTATAATACTATTAGATTAAGCTAAAATATCTGTCAGTTTATTTATTCACTTCTTAAATACGCGGAAAGTTCAATTAATTTCAACGTCATCATAGTATATTTTCATCCTTCTAAAACCGACAACTGTTGCCAACGTATATTTGGTATTTTACAATTAAGAAAATGTAGAATAATTAAATATCGATGAACAATCCAATCTCGGTCTTCATTCAGTGGACAAGGTTGAACAGCAATAAAATTAAATAAATTTTAAAATGATTTTCATTTTAATGGTCATTTTTTTTATTTTGGTGGACAAACCGATTAGGTCACCGCATTATAATCACCCGCGATCGTGCCAAGGGGATTGGATTGGATACAATTAGTCTGCGACTTATGTTTTCGTTCGTTTCATTCGTCAACTAAAACGCTTATTGTGACTTAAATAATATAACACTTCAAACATAATGTTATTTATGTAAATGAAATAATAAATAAAATATGATCACGTTCATTTATTTAAAAAATGTAGATGAGCTTAAAACAAAATAGTTTTCCGAGGTCCTGGCGCAATTCTCTCACTTGATACCACAAGTCATTAAAGAACTTTATTTCGGAAAGAATTTAGTTTTAATACACTTCAAGAAATACAAAAATGGACTAAAACACAGTATATGTATTTCTTAAACAACTTATTTTTTTTTTAATTACTAAGTTTTTTATACAGTAACAGGAAATTAGAGTCTCGAATATTGCTAGGTAAGGTAATAATGCATATATTGCCTCTTAGCTTACACGTACCTTACGGATACTATTGTGTTTCATTTATCAAAACTTATTCCGTCAATCACTAACATTCCTTGTTTATCCATCTTTCAAACACACGCCGATCAATCTCGGTGGGTTGCTGGCGAAGGGTAATCAGATTAGCTAAAGCCAGTGGCGCTTTGTCGGTCTGTTCAGACGTCATCCATCATTCAAGCAACCCTTCCGCAAGCCCGACGCTGAGGTAACCGCGGCAATTTGTTTTGTTACAGACGCGAACGGAGATGTTTTCCCTCACTCTGGAAATTGAAATGGAATTGTATTGTAGTGTTTTAAGTTGTATGAAATATTTTAGTATTGTCATAAAATTAATTCTATTTTTTAAAAGATTACCATCTTCCTGCTCGTTCTTGAAAGAAATGTTAAGTGACTACGGCTATACATCGCACATGCTCACCAAGAAGATGCAGGAACAGAAGAAGAGGAGAACTATATGTAGGTACTTTGCCAGCTTTTACGTACGAAAAAGGTGGCTAACTTAAGAAAAATTTGCGGAGATTGTGATGGGAAAAGGTATTAGGTGAATAATTAAAAAAAAATTAAAATGAAATTAATAATTTAAAAAAATAAAAAAAAAACACGCTAAGTTCCATTACAATAAGTATCTATTGTTATTTAATTTGCACCTAGGTGGCGTTATTCTTAATCTTAAAATAAAATTACTTTTTTTCTTCATAATCCTGAACAGGACTAAAACAAAGCTATGAAAATTGTATCGCATCGGTTCTTGATGCGAGTGTAAATTTTCAAGTCAATCGGACGTATATTATTTACAATTTAATGAAAATTATGACGAAACATTCCATTACGTACACAAAAAACCTTTACTTTTAACCATAAGCTATTCTATGCAACAAAGAACGTTGCAATTATAAAAATAGAAATCGATCACTTGTTGACATTGATAATAATCTATAAAGACACTCAAACTAACTGACGCGAACTCTCCAATTAGATCAACACATAAGCTTATTGTATGCTTCGAGATGTATACTCGTATGTTATATTTACTATTAAGAATGTAGGTTGATTTATTAATTCAAACATACATGATTCCAGTGAAGCTCTTCTGAAGCATTAGCCAATGATGACAAAGGAACTCCACAATTGGTTAATGATTGCGAGATTTCTATTTAAAAAAATATCCAATTTAAAAAAAAGATTTTACTTCTTTAATATTTCTACATCTTTTGTCATCGCTAGTCGGCTGTCGCCTGGGCTGTCGTCACACGTCACGCGTGTTTTCCTGCATATAGATAATCAGTACTACCCGCGCAAAGCCGGGAAGGAGTTTCGCTACTATATGTATAAGGGGACGGAAGAATAGGCGGTTTAAAAAGGTAATACTAACGTTATGAAAGCAAAAAAATCAGGTAAATCTAACTAACTATAACTACCACCGATCGGGACGTGGTTCGGAGCTCTCAGACCCGAAGAGAGCTTATTTTCGGGCAGAATTTATATAATAAAAAGTGTTAAGGTCGATCTGAAGCTCCCATTAAGTACATTTGAGATACATTCTCCTAACTAGATAAGGTTAAATATTATCTGGGCTCAGTCATCCTGGAAACTGGCTAAGCTGTTTAAGCCCTTGTATGCCCTTATCAATACAAACAATACTTATGTACACATATATACTTATGTACATATATAATATGAGTTACACATTTTTTTAGTTACAAACTACACGAGTTAAAATAAAGAATTGGAACTATATTCAGGGCCCTACGGATTATGTAACAGGAACGTAACGTACTACGTCTGTAGTTTATTGCCGAATAAATCGCCAAGGGGCTTGTCGACATCCGCTGAGTCACTTTTATATTATTGTGTTTAGAGTGAATCGCTAAAAGTGGATCTTGCAGTGGAGATAATCTTTGCGTGTTTTATCTATTCTAAATACTTAATGATTTTCGATCGTAAGATTCAAGCAGGAAGGTTGAAATTCGTTTGCGCCGTGCGTACTTGGTTATAATAAAACGTAACCTCAGGTATTTGAGATTAGGGTTGACAGTGCATGCGTAAATCTCAAAGCATATATACATTTAGGTATCATATAATACATTTCTGGCTTATCAAAGCACTGTATTAAAAATATATGAAATATAAAAAAAAAGATGAAAGTTAGGAAGTATGGTTATATGATAGTAGTAAATGTCATGTTATGTATATTTGCTTGCGTGGAATATAAATATAACCATAGATTTTTTTATATACAAAAAGATAGCAAACGAGCAAGCAGTTCACCTGGTATTAAGTGACCACTGTCCATAGGCATTCGCAACAATAAATGAAGAGGTTAGAGAAGACGGGGAAAAGCCGAGAAAAAGGATATTTCCTTTTCCTATCCATCACCTACTTCGTCAAATCATCTTCCCTTCGCCATCCTTATTATAAAAGGATGGGAAGGGGAAGGGGATTTAAATTGGGCCTCCGGCACCTCACTCATCAGTCGAAACGCAGAATATTTCTACTTCTCGCCAGACTTCTGTCAGTTCGTTCAGGTGCTGCTGGCTTGTTCTGATGCTGCGGACTCTGTAAAATATACAAAAAAGACATTCCAAATAGTTCATTAAGAGAAAAGAAAGAAAATAAAGAAATCTACGTTTGAAGCTCTTATGGAATAAAAATATCTAACGTTACTATTGAAATTCTTCTATCCGTTAAATTCTTGTTAGTGCTGTGGTTCGTCCCACCGAGGCATTTTTTTTTCATCGAAAGGTTATCCAATTTCACTAACAATTCTTACAATATTACTCATTAATAATTATTTGAATGTATCTGAAGCTTGGGATATATCATAATAGTGTGTGATCAAAACCTACGTCCTGATATTTCGAAAATCATACCCAAAACAATAAGGCAACTGATTAATATTACACCTGACACTTTGTTACCTATCATACGTAGATACAATTTATAGTTACCAATTAATAATATCACATTACCTCGCTCGTTTCCCAGAAACATTTAACTAAGCACGTTAACCCACGCACCGCGCACCCGCGCTCCGGCCAATTAATTATACTGCAAGCTATGAAGCTTCACCCCTGCTATAAATAACTACATATATAAAGTTACCTATACATGTCTGACGTCAAAAAAGTTAAGTCACGAGTCACATATAATTCTATGAAGTTTTGTGTGACTCGTCATTCTCGTGATTTTTTATGGAAGAAATTGGCAAACGAGCAAGCACTTGATGTTAAGTGACCGCTACCTGTAGGCATCCGCAACAAGCAAATGAATCGCAGATGCGTTGCCTATCTTTAATCCCCGTACAATCCTCTTCCATTTTCCATTTTATTCTTATTAGGAAAGTATGGGAAAGGGACTATATAGAATATTACAATATATAAAATGTATAGAAAATTGATAAATTTTCTATTTTACAACATTACCGATGTCATTGGCTTCCGATCTAAATCACAAACGCGTGATGCACATCTGTTTTAGGATCATCCCAGTGAATCGATAAAAATGAACTGTACAAATTAATATTTAAAAAAGTTTTAATGTATGTTACGGCTCTTTATTCTATTTTTAGTTCCTGTTTATATAAATATGTAGATATAGGTACTTTAATTCCTAGTTTAGTCATTGTGGTATTCATTTTTAAATGTCAGGCATTTAAATTCTATATTGCATTTAAATTTCTAGAACAGAAAAAGATAGGAACATCACTTCAAAATATAAGCCTTATTAACAGACGACATATTTGAATATACGTACTTAAAATTCCTAGGAAGTCATGCAACCTTCACATCGCATATGAAACTTAAAAAGGCTGTACGTAAAATTAGAATATTTACAAAACGATATATAATGTGAATAAAATATAATCTCGATGTATTAGTAGTACTGCCGTTTAAAAAGTGCCGAAGTACTGGTTCACATCGTTTATTTTTAATACAGCCTTAAAGTGTAGTTGGCGTAGGCCTTAGTTTAGATACTATAGGCACTCTGAAGCTCGATCAAACTCACTTTACGCTTCAACATAAACGCAGAGCGAGCACGGCAGCGAGTGAGGTATTGATTGATCGACCTCGGGCCCGTCTGCATTCAAGCATAGCGCACGATGAACACTACTATGGTTTTCGAACTCACACCGCTGCCACGTGGTGAGACTTTATGTTTTCCAGCTCTTTAGAACATAGTTAATTAGCCAAATGTTTTTCACTAAAGATAAATACTATAGCAAAACTAAACGTGTTTATGAATTTTGATTACTTTTTTGATAGAGTCAAAACTTTAAGTTTCATCTTCGTCATTTCGATAACCTGTATTTCATAGTTCAATTGAATTATGATAGTTTTATAAAAAAGAAGGCAAACAAATAAGAGACTCTTGAGACTAAGGAAGACCTAATGTTAAGGATCAACTGTTATTCATTAAAGAAGAAGGAAATAGATAAGGAAACGATGAGAAAAGGATGGGGCTTGCGGCACCTCTCCGATGAGATGAAATGCAGAATTAAAAAAGCCGGCGTGGAGTAGACGGTATTATGTGCGGGCGCGGCGACCGGTCCGCTCCGGTCGAGGCGACCCATTAGCGACTGCTCCTGCTGGTGACTTTAACTCAGTTATGTTTATAGTTTTAAAACGTACCCTGATCCAAAATCTGTTCTGACAAACTAGTAAAAATTTTATTTAATCTTTTCTGAATATTTAATTGTTAAGTATATTGGTGAAATCTAAGTCATAACCGTGATATTATCGATTTATCACAATTATAACAAGACTATATTCGATTTTCGTTATTCAAAGTGATAACAAAGTGAGAACACATAGTAATAAAACGAGGGGTTTAAAACAAGGGCTTTGTTTGCTGCGCTTGTAGCGCATACCTTTGGGGCTATAATAATACAATAACATGAATCTGACGGGTCGTTGGGCGTCGGAGATAATTCATCGGATGTAATTAATAATAATATTTATTTAATTCAGATAACTACGATCCATATTGGGTTAGTTTGGGCTTAAACATAGTGTTAGTAGGAAATCAACAATAAAATATTTAAACACATAATAAATAAATAAAAAAAACAATTTGAGACACAACGATGCCAACGTACGCTGAGTCCCACCTGTTCAATAAATTAATAATTATATATAATTGCTTCAGATGAAACGTGCTAACTGCCGCCCATCACAAAGAGACAGCCGTTGGGAATCTCTTATGAATGCAAAAATAAGCTTCTAAACATAAATTTATGCGCAAAAAATTATTTTGGAGATTTGAAATGTTTTCATCATCAATTCCGAAATCCGAATTACACTCGGCTAGGTATACTTTAAGATTTAAGAAGGTTGTATAATAATAATTTAATATTAATAACATTTTGATAAATAATTTGTCCAAAACGGACTAACATTTTGTGGGATTCAACTATATTTCCAATCTAATCAATTACTTTACCTACGGCCGGGTCTACATTCCCTAAATTATTTACACTGAAATCGACTAAGAATAGGCCGAATAGTCGCTAATGTTCCGAGGGACCTTTCAACTGACACTTCACGTAAATTATACATATACTTACTTACATTTCAGGTCAGCTCAGCTTTTCCACTGATGGCATTCAAACTGAAGATTGTCCAGTATTTCCTTACTTTCTTATATGATAGATGCTCCTTTAAATTAGGTTCTAAGAGTTGTGCTTAATATGTTGGTAGAAACATATGTCTAAAGGTGTCTGTCGCAGTGTTCATTACTAATTTTTGCGTTTTCCCTACGTAAATATGGATTGGATCATTGATCACGGTAAAGGCACCGCATGGTCCAATTAGCGCGAGCATTCTTATCAGTTCATTTAGCGGCGCGTGGCGCTTTTTTCGCGCAATCTAATTGAACAGCAAACTCGTTAAATTCAAGTGTTAGTGTTGCCCATTACTGTATCAAGGGTCTTCCTAATGTACACTGGGATACTTTCGATTTGTTCATTGTTGAAATTTTTGATTTGGATTTATTTTGATTGCCAATGTTATGAAAAAAAGCAAACGAGTAAACTAAGGGAACATGCGATTACGGCGAATTCTTTAAATATTAAGAGGGTGGACGAGCAATGGATCGCTTTATATTAAGTGATCACCGCAGCCTATTAATATACACCTCCAAAGAAGCTGCAAGTGCGTTGGCGGCCTTTAAGGAAGGAGTACGCTCATTTCTTGAAGGACCTAAAGTCGCCAAACATGTCTAACAAGTATGATGAGGAATTTACCGATGGTTAAGTTAAACCTTGCAATTCTCTGACATCTTTGAACAATTGACACTCATGGGCTACAAGCTATATACATTGTTATTACAGGATTACCATTGTATTAATTTAAAAAGAATTTTCATAAATATTGTGTACTCTAAAAAAATCACGCTGGTTTTCTCAAAGAATTTTCTGTTTTCAGATTAAACACGTGTCACGTATTGCGCCGACAATTTCGGCTTAGACCTGCCGTAAGTATTCAATCATCTGCATACATAACACAGGCCGTTACCAATTTACTTAGATTGCCCTGTAAAAGAAACAAAGTTTAGGGAAACGTGACTTGAATGTAGGTGTCATGCTTATTATACTTGTCTGTCTAAAATGTTTATTTTCAATTATCACAAATTAAACACCTTCGTTTACGACCTGCCGGTTAAGCAGCGATCTTGAGACCAGCGTTTCTTTGACTATCTTGTTACGTTGTTGCTGTACGTTTGTTATAATAATCTTCTACAGTTGCTCTCCGCCCGGTTTTAACTTACTAGGTCCATTTATTAATTACTGAGCCACAAGCATTAATTTACACCTTTCTTAATTTTGATTTAAAATTTATTTAAATCGCATATAATCCAGATTATATTACTTTGTCTATTCAAAAGTTTTAGCAAATGGTTATGAGGCAGTTCGTCTTACAAGGCGACGTCGTCACTTTGTGGTTAAGTTAAAAGTGAAGTTCTTATAAAGTAAAATGTCGAACTTCGATGTTCATCAAATATCGTTGAGAATATTATCTAAATTTACAAGTACAATTATTTACAAATTTATGTCGCTAGTTATTGACGCTGGTAGCCTTATGAATGAGGTCAGCCTATAAAGATTTTACGGCTGTTGGTTAGAATTTAAATTTCTTGTATGTTTATAATCACATTCTGTACTTGAATTGCAAATTTAGAAAGATCCCACCCAGACCTAGTTCTCTTTTCTATTTTAAAGCTGACCTCTATTAACAGGATTATTTTAGAACTTTATATTGTTGCCTTATAATTTAATTCGTATGTGTAAAATGATTATAAACCATTATTGTATTAAAGTACCTAAACTCTAAACCTCTATCATGAAACTTAACCTATAACAAAAGGTTCATAAACATCTTATGCTTTCTTAATCTACACGGACATAAAGCAATGCCGACTTTACCACATGTATTAGTCGGTGATGTTCATATAAATGAAAAATGTTCTGCTAATAACGTCCTCACTAATGCTACACTGATTGACGTAGACTGGACATTTTTTTGTTCAGATAATATTATAAATAACTACTTGGCGGTTGAAAAAGCCTTTGCGTGATGTGTGACATGGCTCACTAGGCATTCAACTGTCACAACTATGCTGCTATCTATTTAAAAAAATATAAAGTGTACCGTCTTTTAAAATGACTGGGACGGACGAGTACTGAGATCTAATAAATCATGCGCCTAGGTACATAAGGAGGGGTTTATTGCGAATCTGGACAACAATCGACATCTATAACCCAATTGGGAATAGGTTCAGCCGTCGTAATAGCATCTGAAAAACATATTCTTGTTTACAAAAACAATAAAGTTTCAAGGTTTATCCAAAATATTTTCTCATGAGGACGATCTTATGCTTAATGCTTATATGATATGTGTAATGCTTAGAATCTTTAAAAATAAACAAGTTTAAATATAAAGAAACAAACTATACATAAACTATAGCCAAAGATTCCCTAAGAATCGTCATAAACATCGGTCCCTTACCGAGCCGCCTTCATCGCGCAGACTCCTGCTACCTTGACCAGATGTATTTCTGTATATATATAT
>DWTW01000459.1:0-16322 GCA_018246275.1 Papilio slateri
AGTGAATAGCTAGTTGAATAAGATGGTATTATTAAATTTTAAGAATTAACTTTTATGTTTACATTGCAATCACAAACTCTTTTTGCAGTTCAAATATGTTTGTAAATAAAATAACATACAATATTGTTTTCATAAGTATAATTCTGTATCCATTTTAACCATCCATTTTAACTATTATTTTATTATTTATAATTTAAACTTAGACGTGTTCAGACGATGTTCTTGTTATCTCGTATCTAATTCTGTGAAGTGGTCGTCTTTGTTCTAGAAACGAATTGCATTTTTAGGACGAAACATATCAAAGTTATATTTTAGTTTCTACTACTCAAGTTGTGTAAAGTGAGTACAAAAGCCATGTTTCTTATATTTATGTTTTTGCTTTTATTTTTCTCGTGACTTTATTTAAGTTTATCGTTATTAAATAGAGTAAGACTCAGGAAACAGCTTCATTTAAACATGGATTACAATTTATTTTTTTTGATAATTTTGATAAATATTGTATAATTTTGATTTCTTGATTATATTTAGTACGATATACTTACAATCTTGCCTACACATCCCATTAATTATCATTAAATAAAGACCTAATTTAAAACTGATTAAGTGAATAGCTAGTTGAATAAGATGGTATTATTAAATTTTAAGAATTAACTTTTATGTTTACATTGCAATCACAAACACTCTTTTTGCAGTTCAAATATGTTTGTAAATAAAAGAACATATAATACAATATTGTTTTCATAAGTATAATTCTGTATCCATTTTTAGTGGTGGGAAAATGTTATTATAACTAATTAATACATTATAATATATAGTAATAATATAAAATGGTGTATTTATATTCAGACATTAATATAGTTTAAGTGTAAAAAATAATGTGTATTGATTTTGTTGCAGAAATGGAAAAGTTTAAATTTTCTTCAACGAGTACACCAATTGAGCGAGAGTTTGTGCCTTTTTCTGGTCGCATTTTCTACGAAGTTTACAAGGAGGCGGAATTTCTTCGGCACAGTGACAATATAGAGACAATACTGTCGAAGGGCCACGAGCTTAGGCGGAAACTAAAGAGTGTCGCTCCTGGCCAGGTTGTTATGATTGATGGAGTATGGTTAGAGAAAAAGTAAGTAAGATTTTGATTGCTTACAACTTAAATGTCATTGTTGTGGTTACAGCTGATAGTCGTCATCCACTGCTGGGGATAGGCCACTCTCATTGATCACAACAAAGATTGGTTCCCTGCAGCCTCCAGTTGACTCCTGCAACCTTGACCAGATCATTGGTCCATCTTGTGGGAGGCCTACCTATGCTGCGTCAATATGTATATGGCCGCCATTCTAGAATTTTACAGTTCATAAAATGTGTCCATTGCCACTTAAGTTGTAACTTCTTTGGGCAAATTTTTAGAACCAAAGCAACCATGCTTTGGTTCTAAAAATTTGTGTTCTGTTGGTATTAGGATTGTACACAAGGTCATTTCTAATGCTTGTGAAGAATTTAGTTTTTAAAGTATTATATAATTATGTAGAAGAAGAGAATATCATCATGAAGAATAAAGTAACACTTTCCTTAAGGAAAATATGTGTCTGGCAGTATGTCATGCAAACTTTATTGCAAAGTCATGTAAGTGTTTACTCCTGGGACATTTATTTGTTATAATATAGTATTTTAAATAGTATGCAAATTCAATTATGTTTCAACTTAAATGGCTTATGAAATCTTATGATGATGAGAAATGTGGCATGCAAATATGGTTATTACACAAAATAGATAGTGCAGTTTTATAATAGTGAACTGTTTGTCAAGTTAATTTAAAATGGCAATAAACATCTCTGACTGTACACTCCAGGGAAGAATATAGTCAAATGACACCTCACTCTTCAAAATTGGTCAAGTTGTTTCGCCTATGGGAAGTTACAATGGAACAGACATACAGACATACCCACAAAGAATATTACCCTTCTATCAGTTGGTCAAAATGTAAGAGATGACAGAAAGTATATATTTATAGTCTGCAACCAACAATATGTTCAAATTTATGCTTAAAATGCTTAAAATTCCTTTCAGTACTCCATTACTAGTGAAGAGAACTGGTGATAAAGTCAATGTTGAAAACTACGAGTTTACAGGAAACCGCCTCAGCGGTTTGGTCGCCGCATACACTTTCGAAAACCGCATAAGATTCCCTGCAGTGCAGTCCAGCGAAGCTCTCGCTTTGGGGTTAAAGTGGGACAATGGCAACACTGACCAATGCAAGCTTTATCTGTCAGCTGTTAGTGGGACAGAACATTTTTACGATCAATTTGAGTACTGGCCGTTGATATGTGCATTAAGGAAACTGCAGATGAAAAAAATCACCCCAGAAGTTGTTACAAAAATTGCGAAGATTAAGAACAATGATAATGTGAGGTTGGCCAAAGATCTCATGAATCCAAACAATCGCGCAACAGTTTATCGCCTATGGATGTATTTCCCCGGTGCATCTTTCAATGATTTAAAAGCCTTACTAAAAACAGTCCCAGCAGACTTAGCAGATCTCCTCAATGCTTTCTCTTCTTCTTTATAAATAGTATCTCTTCAAAGCTTGAATATATTTCTTCCCAGGCCATAAATTATTTTTCAAAATGACCTTTGAAATATTTATAATCATATATATGATATGACATATGATTATGGTCATCTATTTTGTAAGGAACACAAATATTGGTTATTAAGTAATCAAATGATAAGGACATTTGTGAGCAAAATTGCTATTGTTTGTTCATTCTATTATTTGCTATGCTAAGTGATTAAACAGTTAGAATCTTTACCTAATGGGTAATAATGCGACTGGCATTGACAATATGATACTTCTGAAATTTAAATTACTCTTGTTTTTGTTGCATATTTTATGAAAAAATACCACATATAATCACGCAAAATACAATGTAAATCCATATAGCATATCTACATGATAGATTTTCTTGCAGAGACAGAAGTTGAATTAAAAGACCAATGGGTCTTACTATTTAAATTATGCTATTATTTCTCATTTGACAATGCGTGAATCCCCTAAAATATCTAATATATGGAAATAAATGATAAGAACATTGTTTATCGTTTATTGATTTGTATCAGAAGTTATTGTTTCGATTTGATTTGTATCATTATCATTAAGTTCATTTATTTCATTATAGGTTTTTAACTTCAAATTCGGCAAATCAAATTCAGACGTTTAAAATTCGAATTCGACTTTTTGCAAGTCAGATTCGGACTTTTACATATCAAATTTGGCTTTTTGCAAATCAAAGTGGGATATTTTCATGACTATTTGATTCGTAAACGGTTTACGTCCGATTTTAATTAACAAAAAGCCGTATATGATATGTAAAAGTCCGAATTTGACTTGCAAAAGACTGAATTTGATTTGGAAAAAAATCGAATTTGTAGTTAAAAACCCTTACTTAGATAAGTTTTATATGTATAACATTTTATTTTCTAAATATAATTGCTTTATTATTATTATTTATTTATTATATCTTAAATGTTCTTGTGTAGGTTGTCTTTATATTGCTAAAATACAATAATAGGTTATATTTTAAAATAAACTATAATTATATTTCTTTATATGTATTTTATTGGCCTAAAGGCCTTAAACTAAATTCACCCTGGCTATGTAAAATTCTAAACATGGTTGCATATTCAAAGTCTTATTTTTGTATGGTTTTAATGATCATAGGTTTAGTCTAAAAAATATTTTAAGTATAAAATCCTGTGGTTTTATTATTTTTATCTGGACCTTCATCTTTATATATATAATTCTGTACGTGTGTTGACACTGAACTCCTCCTAAACGGCTGAACCGATTTGAATGAATTTTTGTGTGTGTGTTCGAGTGGATTCGAGGATGGTTTAGATTCACAAATAAACCCAGCAGATGGCGCTGTCAACGGGTTCTAGAAGATTAATTTAAATATTATGACGTAAGCTGAACCCGCAAGCAAGACAACGTTAATGCAGGACAACGTCTGGTGGGTCCCCTAGTATAATATATAATTTAAATAATATCATGACATAACTAGACCTGATCTCATATGTTTGAAAACCCCTGATGTTATTTTCAACTGTATATATACCTCACTTTAACAACTTGCCTCTGTTTTAAAGTATCAAATGTGACTCACCAGTGGCCGGGGCAGTTCATAGGCTTTAGAGCAAAAGTTTCCTTCTCCACGTCAAATGAGAACATATTGTCCGAGTAGTGCGCCCAGTGGCCGGACGTCTGCCACAGCTTGGCGTTGTACATGTTGGGCGTGACCACTTCCTGGAAACCTCGGAGCCTGAAATTTTTTTTTATGATTATTTTTTTAATGCAAACATTTATAGGCATAGTTTTGTATCATTTTTTATATAGAAAACAATACAAGCAACCATGACACTTAAAGGGTAAACAGAGGTAGAGATAATCAATCTCCAAGAAGTCTTAATTGGGCCAATATTCATGAATGACATCTATTAGAGTTGATCAATTGGTTAAAAGTTTTCAAACTACCCTACACAAAAACATCGAGATTTTATTACAAGAGCTAATAAATATTACAGTAAGCTAAGGACGTACTAAACTAAAATATAACGTATCTTAAATGTAGAAAAATATTAAACTGACCTATACTGTTCCCGAATGAAATTAACCAAGGTGTTGTAGATGTGCGCGCCGCGGGGCTGGAAGAAGCAGGACCCGGGGGACAGCTCGTGGAAGAAAAATAACTCTTGCTCCTGCGAAAAACATCATTTGTGTCATGCTTATCTCATAAGTGATACAAAAATAACTAAAATTGAACAAGCTGTACACAAACGGACGGTTGCTCAAAACCGTTTTCGTACAAGTATAAAAAATAAGTACGGCGTGCGCAAAGCTAATTTTCTAGTTCCTAGATTGACGAACGAACTACCCTCGAATCTGTGTGGGGACATCACGCGCAATGACATTGGGCGGAGGCTGTATCATTATTACCTAGTTGACTGTGGCTGGTTTGTTTGACGGTCTAGTAACTGGATAACTAGGTACAACGTGTCGATGCAATTATTACTTCTTACTTTCAAACCATTCTTAATTTTTTTAACCCTAAAATAGTTGTATTAGTAAAAATATTGCAAACTATAGTCGTTAAATTGTAAATCAGAAGTTATAAGGAGGGCATAATACTAAAAATTGTACTGTATGGCTGTAGGGGACACATCTCTGAGTGAAGCACAATACAAAATGAGAAATTTCAAAATGGTCATAAAACGGCTGAGTGCAGTATGAGCCTACTACAATAGTTTATTTTTAAGTTAGGTTACTTTTATATTCAAAGGAGTAAACTTTTCCTATAAAGCATACCTTTCCTATCTTCCTGTGGTCCCTCTTGGCAGCTTCCTCCTGGATAGTTTCCCATTCCTTGAGCTGCTTCGGCTCGGGGAACGACACGCCGTACACCCTCTGCAGACTCTCGGCGTCCGATTTGCCCTCCCAATATGTGGCAGAGTTCTGGAACACACAATAAATAACACTTTTAGTAGTGATAGCATAAAGAATACTACAACCCCATCTCATCCCAAGAGAATCGTAAGACTGAGGGGACTAAGGGTCCCATACCATCTTAGGGGTACCGGACGATTAGCTTACTGACTATCCATCAACTAGCTGGCTCTCTAGGTGAAATACCAAGCGGCAAGGAGCAGCAGCCTTGCTGACTAAAACTAGACAGCTTACTGCGCCCACCAACCCGCCTGCGCAGCGTGGTGAGAATGGGCATGACCCCCCATATAGTGGAGGAGGTCTACGTTCAACTGGACTGGGATAGACTGATAGTCAATCCTAATGTTATCCTCTGAGACTATTTTAAAGTTAATTTTATAAAATCTATATCTATGATTATTCTACCAAAGTAGATGTACTCTAACGTCCCCTGTGTAAATTTGCTTAAAGCTTCTCATAAACAAAAGCTTCAGCTATATGAACACGTCTCTTGACTATTTAAAACTCAGTGAAACCATCAACCATTTACCAACAAAAAAGTTCATTGCAGACTATTTTATAAATAATATATACCTTACCTTAGTGACTTTTAGTGCTTTAACTTTCCCGGTGTGCCTCACGTGCGGGCCCCGGCACAGATCTATGAGCGGGCCGCATCTGTACACCGTAGTGGTGTCCGTATTCACTTTCTCGTTCAGGATGCGAACTTTGAACGGATTGTAGTCAAACATCTCCAAAAGTTGCTCCTTGGTGAGTTCCAAGCGCTCGAACGGCTGCTTCTCTTTCGCTATCTTCTTAACCAAGCCCTCTAAGACGTGGAAGTCTGATGACGAAATCTAGAAGAAAAGATGTCTTCAAAAAACTCTATATCACATTATATACACAGAGAACTTAATAGAACTTCCACCAATAACTGTTGCACCACTGGGCCAACATGACTAGGGATAGTTCCCATACTTTTACGAGGTACTGCACGACCTTCCAGAATACTGGCGTTAAGTTCTGCGATTTGTCTCATGAATGAGGTGCCGTGGATCCCATCATCTCCTCTTTTTTAAGACGGTTGCGGTTATTAATGGGTGGTGGTAGTCATTTGAGACAGTTGTTGAGCTCATGGATGTATACTTCAATAAGGGTTACAAATAATATTGCAGAATAAAAACAAATTGACACCGGCATGTTGACAGTTGAAAGTGACCCTCGGGCGTGTCCTCTACAGGCATTTCAGTATATACTAAACAAAGTCAATGCCTGGTCTTTCGAAAAAATGAAAGCTAGAGAGGATGGCAAGAGGATCAGGCCTTTCCCTGTAACCTTAAATATAAAATTACAACACACTTACCCCTTTTTCAGGATAAAACATGTCATAGTAGAATCCCTCTTCAATGGGTGGTCCGTAACAGAGACATCCGCCATATACCTGTATAAATTTATACCTTTAATTGGATATAAGAACACATTAAATAATGCAGGGGATTTATATTTAGAAATTATAGTTAATAAAAATTACGATTACATTCTTTACTTCATTTATATTTAATTGAATATCACTAATAACAGTGGTAGAGCCCGCAACATCTGTTGCACTGCAGGGCCAGCTCGACCGGTGAAATACCACGACCTCACAGAAGACAGGCGTGAAGAAGAAATATTCTGCGTTTCGTCTGATGAGTGAGGTATTAAAGACCTAATTCTGATTCCTCCGATCCTGAGATCTTCTTTCCCTTCCTATCCTTTTCTAATAAGTAAAGGATGGGAAAGGGAAAAGGATTTTTGAGGAAGAGGATGGATTGGAAATAAAATACTATTTTCTATTCTTATCCCATCCTCTGTCCATTAAAGGTAGGCACCGCATCTGCAACTCATTAGCTTGTTGTAGATGCATATGGGTAGCGGCCACTTAACATCAGGTGCACCGCTTGCTTGTTTGCCACCTTTTTCTATTAAAAAAAAACTTCACACAATCCATCCTGTTAGGTCTCAAATGTGTAACGCAACACAGCCTTTAATTCAATATTATTGTAACAAGATAAGGAAGTACCTTGATTCACATATGAACATCATATAAAATATGAAGTCTTATATTAAAAGATTATATGATAGTCAATGTTGTTTGGCCAGCTGAATTGCGAACGAATTTGTTACGTCATTACTTTACGTTACAACAAAATTACATCCAATAATATAATTTGAAATATTGAAGGCCTAAACACTACTCCTTTTTCTATTCCTATTCATTTCTAATAAGAAAAGGATGGGAAGGGGAAGAAGATTTGAGGGGAGAAGGGATGGATAGAAAGAGGAAATATCCTTTTTTCTATTTATCCCCTGCTCTATAGGTAGCCTATGGGTAGCGGTCACTTAATATTGGGTATACTGCTAGCTCATTAATCACCTTCTTCTATAAGAAAAGAAAGTTCTATAATTAATACCAGTAATAAATTAACATTTCCCAGTTATGTGGGGTCGGTACAGTACGACCATATTCCATACTGCATAGGTTTTGGCTACAGTTTTTACGGCCAGCCGCCTGTCGGACGCCGACCCTTCTCGGAAAAATTATAATCACCACCACAACGTAAAATAAAGCAACATAACATATTAAATTGAGTAGTGGCAGAGGGAAGAAATAGATCACTTCCCAACAGTATAGACAGTCTAGGGCTAGACTACTTGCTAGGCTAGGCCGTGGCTACTGCCATGATGGCATTGTCTGTCACCGAAGGAACCAAACTGTACAAATCTTATTTTTCCCTAAACATTGGAACAACTGAGCTTATTTGATGGATATGTGTTGTATGATGTTGTTAGAGGCAATTCAATGCCATCCAGCCATTGCACCAATTACTATCAGACCATATCCACCAGTAAAGGTTAGGGACTATTATTTATTCTTCATTTAAGCCAGTGGGCTTCCACTACTGGGCATAGACTGATACATCACTAAGATTGGTTCCCTACCATTCCCATTAGGTGGACTCTTGCAATCTTGACCAGAGCATTGGTCCATCCAAGGGTATTAATTCCTATAGTACTATAAAACTTACTCTCTCCATCGCTTCACCAAGCATATGAGCAGAGGAGTGCCAGAAGACGGCCTGAGCATCAGTGTTGTCCCAGCGAAGGAGCTCCAGCTTGCAGTCGCCTTCCAGCGGCCGATCCAAGTCCCAGAGTTCATTATTCACCCGAGCAATGATAGTTGAGTCTGCTAAGCCTTGACTGGAATGTAAGGAACATGTTTTTTTATAGATATTCTAAATAAAAAGTATCAGTAAATAAAATATTTGTTGTTCCTAATTTTAAAGCGTCCTTTTAGGCTAGTAATTAGGTTTGTTCAGCATAAAAACTTGTATTTACTACATTCTAGATTTGTTGGCTGTGAAGAGGCTAGTGAAGATAGAATTACATTATATGTATGTACTGTATCATAAAAGTGATCAGCAGAAAAAGAAACCCATCCAACATAATCATACGTTGGTACAGCCGTTGTCTTGGTACATTAAATTCAAAAAAAATATTTATCTGTCAGTAAAAAAAAATTAAAAAGTTGTTTTGATTTTTTTGTATGAATGGATTCACTTTGAATAAATTAATTCCACAACTTCCCCCAAAAAGTTGAGGGGTCTTTTGTAATTTCTTTATTCAATTTCTTTTACATGAAACTGACACTGATTTTTGAGTATGACTTGGGCATCAATTCTGATGGTGTTTCTTTACTTAGTCAATTGTAATCAAGCCACTAGCATTAAACTATTAACATTTATTTTAGATGAGATACGAATAAAAATTAATGTAACAACAAAATAAAGTTCATAAATTAAAGTTTTGTTCTATCAGTACTGGTTTTATTTGTTGATTTGATATCATGTATTACAAAATAAGTAACAATTAAACTTAAAATTAAATGTAAAAAACAAAAAAAAAATTATTAAAAGTGCTTCTATTGAAATGTGTAAATAAATATAAAGGCACTTTACAGCCAGTATTATTTGTTCATAATCAATTGTGTACTTACAATTGACTCCAAAACTCGCTTGTGAGCCCAGAAATAAGGTTTATTAATGTTAAATTCTATTCGAAACTTGCCAAATAATTTAATAAACAAATGTGCCAATGATGTGCCAATAGCTACAATAGCATAATATTAAAAATACACTCGCACGCACATGCAAAACAATCGTTAAATTATTTGAAAAAATCAAAATAGGTGGTAAAAGCGAATGTTAAGATTATATTCACTCAATAAGCTTTAGTTTCTTGTGTAAATATATGCATATTTAAGATTTTTTTTTAATAATATTTGAATTATGTTTGCAATAAAAAATTATGTGTGTACATCTTTGAATTGACTCTATTGGTTTGTATTGGACTGTATGTTAGTATTAAATGTATGCTGCCTCTTACAAAATAAATTAACATCTATTTGAATAAAACTTTTTATGAATAAACTTTGTGTGCTAAGGAAATGTGGAAATAATGATCATAGAAAACATTTGACATAATGAAGACAGACACAAAACTTTGAAGACAAATCATTTTTGATCTTTTCAAAAACTTTGATGTTTTTGTGTTAAAAGGTTTTAAAGGTTAAAACTCTTGGCTTCATGTTATATTTAAATGAGTTTCTTTAGGGAAATTGTATCTTAATGAAAAGCATTACAAACAAAAAGCAAAAAGCTTTAAATAAGTTTTAAAGCTAGAAGCTAGTCTGGCACAAGATATTAAGTCTCACCCACCTGATGCCCTTAGCAACATCATATGGAGTAGTCCTCCACGCCTTGGCCTCAACAGTTTTTCCATCAGGTAAGGTCACAACAATGCTCATCTCTGGCTTAGCAGCTAACCGCTCCTGATATTGTGTCTTATATTTGTCCCAGAGATCAATCCTCTTCTGAATGTATTCCGGCCATGGGTTCAGCTCTGATATTGTTCCAGAGGTATCTTCGGCTTTTTTCTTTTTCTCCTTCATTGCTTTGGTTTTTGACTGCAACAAGCATGGATTTATTTTCTAAATGAAATTATATATTATCAAAACTATATTAATTATCATCTTATTAAGACTATTAAATTATTCTCGTTTGCTGTGCAGTCAACTTTCACATTTAAAAGATGATGTAAAATGAGGGTTAAGTTTGTCGTAGCACATAAAATTTTGAAAATAAATAACGGTTAGGTCTGCTTAGTACTGATAAGAAATTAAATTAAAATATGTAAATAAGTTAATGTTTACAAATTTTCGATAATTTTCAGTGAATCAGTGATGACGAAGGTCTCCTACCCATGTGGCATATGCTTCTTTGAAGCGCACCACGCAGGATCTACGTAAACTAAACAGCTTTAACATCACTCAAATATTAAACAAATGTATTGTTACGGATTAAATATATTGTCTAATTTCCTGCCTTTTCGTTAATATTTAAATTCTGAACTCCTTCAGTAGCAGCGTCACCCATTGCGATCACTCACGTCGCGGAGATGTCAAACACTGATCTGTCGTATTGACATTGACAATGTCAATACATACCGGCTAGCAATAATTGCCATAAAAAAGCATAATTCAACATATAACTTGTTAACACTTTAACTTTTTAATTCGTGTTAGAGAGGCTTAATAACGTATTCTTTACAATATTACAACATTACTTTTTCTCCTAATAAACGTGCACTATGTTTACTTCTTTTTTTCATAAGTATTCATGTTTTCTTTGGGCAACAGCGACACTATCAAAATTCTTGTATTTCAGATATTTCGTAAATGTTACTACTATACGTGTAAGCTTTATTTTGGAATCTAGTTAAGCAAACATACTTTGGTTATGTTAATAGAAATAGCTGCACTAGGGACTAGACCAGTGTTTCCCAACCTTTTTTGTGCCATGCCCCACTTTAACATTTCTAAAATGTTTAGACCCCAATACATAATTTTTAACATTAAAAAAATTATTTGTTTACTTGACTTACGACTTTACTTACTTGACGACTCTAATCACCCTGGTTAAATCTGGTTAAATTTGGCACTGATATCTAGCATTGCAATTAAATAGCCCGGAGCGAAAGGGTTAAAGTCGTGTCAAGTCCATTTTTGAATTGCCCCCTTAACTATCAAATTGCCCCCCCGTGGGGCGTGGGCCCCGCGTTGGGAAACACCAGACTAGACACTCCATTGTTTTCCTAACATCCATTTCCAACAACAGTTTAATTATCTGCTACTGAATTATTTTATTGCAAATCTTTTACATACAAAAGTTGATGCCTATGGTAATTATAATACAAAGTTAATAAGATCCAACGTTTTATTTTAAATTAAGGGTTAAAAGAAATATACTGCTTCTTTTTCATTGTTGTTTAATTTATTTACTTATTATAGTATTACGACTAATTCAATACTAGCGACAAGTATTATACAAACAAAAACTTTATATTCTTTTAAATATTACAATGATTAACTATTACAACTATTAACCAACACAAATCTAGGTACTATTTCCTCACTGCTTCGACTATGAAATTTAACATTTCACTTTGAAGAGGTGCGTTGAATAGTTCTGAAAATTACAATAAAATAAATTATTTAACGCCATTATTTTAGATGACGTTATATACAAAGTTGCCATGCTGATACTTACATTTTATAAGTTACATTTTCAATTATAAGAATTGCAACAGAGATCATTATTCCATACAACATTAAAAATAAGACTGGACGAAGATCCAGAAGACCAACACTGCTGAAGGCTGACACTCTCTGAGAGCACTGAGGCTTCGGCACTTGGATACGTTTATTCAGAGCTGATTGTAGGCCGGCTTCACGGATTTGCTTAAAACTGAACATAAAATATATTAAAATTAAATTATTGTCAAAAAATATCACATTAAGAAGATTTGATGTAGATAAATTTATTTAATAAATATTTTTAAGAGGGAAAGATTAAAAATTCGCAAGCATCATAAACCGAAGGAGTTAGAAATGCATTTAATTCGAAAATTAGGCAAGACGAGGATATGATACGGTTAAAGGATAAAAAAAATTGAAAGAAGATTTGGTTGAATATTTATTTACATATAGCTAATTGTCACGTTTAGTAAAGTAATATATAGCTACACTAAACGTGTTTAAAGTATTATGTTTAAAGTTTTGGGCCTGTTTTAATCATCGATATAATTAAAGGGACAATAAATGTAATATTGTCACATGAACAAACCTGACTCTTAACAACTCTAAATACGGCGAATCTTTCTTAATAGGCACACAGGGGTCAAATCCCATCATAAAGTCGACTTCTACAAGATCACACTTCTCCATCTCGAGGAATGTCTGTTCCACACGACGGTACACTGGCTCTACGATAGAATGGAATGCAAACAAGCCCTGTGAAAAAATAATATAATATACTGTGTATTTCATTTAAAAAGTTAACTTAATAATTATAGATTAAATGGAAATTAAAGTTTTTTTTTTTCTGAAAGAAAAGAAATAAACGGGTGAGCGTTCCAGTTTACGTACATATGTTCAATCTTTACATTGTATAAAAAAAAGTTGCTTCTTACCCAACGGATTTTAATGCTGTTTTCACAAATAGAATCATTCAAAGGAAATTCAAAGTAAGGTTAATATGTATAATACATTCATATTATTATACAAGAGAAAAGATGAGAATTTCAACAAAATTGTAATGTGATGTAAAACATATTTTTATGCGCGTACATTGCAAACACTTCTAAAAAAATGGTCACGTACAATGCGGTGATTGGAATGCTATTTAGACGGATAGGGTATTAATCCTTATCAATTTATATACATTAATTACCTTAAGTATTTCATGCACATCATGACAATCCTTCACAGCAGGGGTGAGCAACCTTTTCAAGCAAAGGGCCAAAAAAATAATAATTTTATTGGCGGGCCAAAATCACATTTTTATATATGCTTCAAAATAGATTTATGATAAATAGATATATGGACAAAATAGGTATCGATTAAATATGGGAAAATAAAATTTATAAATTGCGTTGAAATCGAATAATTAAGATATTGTAGTACACAAATATAGATAAACTTTAACCTGGATATGGCATATTTCCATTATCGCTCGTGTTATTCTACGTATGTTTTATAAAATAAACTTTTTTTGTTGGTCAAAATGCGTGCCAAGTGTAAACCTCTTCGCGGGCCGCACAAAGTATGTGTTCGGACCGAGGGTTGCTCACCTCTGCTGTACAGCATATAATTTAAGCGAATATCTTAGGAGTTACCTCTAAATAAAAACAAACGCGAGCAAAAATAAATTTAAGTGCGGGTCCCACACCGATGACTGGACTCGCTTGATGCGACCACCCCGCGCCTCGCAACTCGCTGTGCTCAATATGCTTCGATGAAGGTGATTTTCAAGGTGCTTCAATGAAGGGCCAACCATGGTGTAACCCATCCAGTAATTAAAGTAATAAGGTAATACACCATAAATTAATTCTGAGGCGGAACGAAGTTCGCCAGGTCAGCTCGTAAACTATAAGGCGTTCTTAAATATCAACACCAATGTTCACTTTTCGAGAAACACGTACTGTCCACTGGATACAAAAAAGATATGTGATAAAGTGGTGGGAGATGCAATTGAGAATAAGATCGACTCATTATCTAAACAAATACGTCTAAATAAAAATTAGTTCAAGGTCTTAGAGTTTTAGGCTAAAACACTAATGATACTGTTATTTTAGTGAATTTCTTAAATTACTCCAATGTGTATTATACGAGTTGATAATAAAACATTATCTCATTTTTTTTAAAGAATGCCTTGTGCTAATGACACAATCAAGTAAAAACAATTGGAGTGTTACTCAGATCTCATTTATTGACTATAATTAACTATAAGGAAAACAACTGTTAGTTACGCAAAGCATATAAGCAAAGTTAATGTAACCTAATTATGGCTAACTATAATTAGTGGTTATAATATTGCCACTAGAGTGCGGAACTATGATTCATTTATTGACTAAATATCCTTGCATGGTGCTGGGTTGACTTTTATCTAACGGCCATACTGCCGATCGTCCTGTGGTATCCTTAAAGATGCCTAATGATATACCAGGAGATAGGATACCTAGTAGTAATAGTTTTCTTTGTAACTCTACTTTCTGACACAGTATCCTCCTAATTGCCGCTACTTTGATCTACCCTAAAGATTCTAAATTAAAAGACTGATGGTCTACCAGTAAGATTAAGTAATCTTCTAAGATCAAATCGCCACTAAGAAAAAAACATGTACTTGCTAGACCGAGATAAAGATTATTTTCAGGAGCGTTACTTCACCGACCCTTATCGGACCTTCCTACGTATGTGACCAGTTTATTGCCCCTAAACTGTATAATTCTGCTAGCTACATATATTGCTAGCAATGTAATCATAGTGTAGTGTAGTGAAATAAATATCGTCGTTTCAGCCAATATTCGTCCACTGCTGAACGTAGGCCTCCCCCACTGATCGGCAAAGTGATCGGTCCCCTGCCGCCCTCATCCAGTGAGCTCCCGCGACCTTGACCAGATCATCGGGCTATCGTATGGGAGGCCTACCTACGCTGCGTCGACCTGTTCGCGGCCGCCATTCGAAGACCTTTAGGCCCCATCGGCCAAGCAATGTGTCCGGCCCATTGCCACTTAAGGTTTGCAATTCTTCAGGCAATGTCGATTACCTTGGTTCTACTGCGGATCACATCATTACTGATGCGATCTCGCAAAGAGACTCCGAGCATTGCATTTGTACATTGCAATTTAGTGGGTACCAAACGAATATTTTTTTTCTTTCCTTCCTTCCAATAATAATATAATCGAAAAAGCACTCCGTTAATGGCGCTATAAGATAGTAAGAAATTATATTTTATATTTTATTCACAAACAGAGTACACTGAACGGCAAGAAAATTTAAAATTGTTTGTTTCAATCAAATATTTAAGGAATGCAATCTGACAAATAAAATAAAACGCTCCTGAAGGCTTCAAGCAGCTTTACGATCATGTGTCTCAGGAACACAGTTGATAGGTTCGACTTTAAAAACTGGATGAAACAGCTAAGTAACGTATATAATAGACGTCTATTAATTTATCTTCACTTATGACCATATCTATTGTCACATATTGTGTAACGTTTAAATAATTGCATCGGCGTGGTATCATCGTAATGTATCAATAAAGTTCTTACTTTATAAGCCGGTTGTTCTATCAAAAGCCAATCCTACGCACACGACACAGTAAAATAATGCCACTGATATTACAGACATTTTATTATATTTAATACTATCTTTAGTCAGTAGGCCCAACACAATGCTACTTTATACGTATTTACTGTTAATAAATATCTTTGTCTCTTTTAACTGAATAGTATAAAGTACAATCTGCAGATTGGATTTTAACATAATGCTTCATTCGAACAATGTCTAGAATCATTTAGAAAATTATTAAAATCTTTTTCATCGTAGGAGCTAAAAGGCCAAGCGGCTCATCTAATGTTATATGACTACCGATATTCATTAATACGTAACAATTAGAAGCGTTAAGAAATATTGCTAACCTTTTTGCAGGAAAGAGGAAGGAGGAAGAGAGTAGATAATAGATAAGGGGAAACTAGTTTCTTGCGTTCGCGTTTTTGTTCTTCAAGGCTAGTTGATACCTCTACGGTGACAAAAAAGAAGTCGGGTAGCCCCGTTTGCCCGCGTTTCCCTCCTGGGAACCGCGAAATTCGGAGGGGACCTCCACCACTGACCTTGGGTAGTGCCCTAGTCAACGTTGGTCTACGTATTGGCCTTTTAGCGCCCACGGGTAGCTTTAATTAATTGTAA
>DWTW01000460.1:0-16322 GCA_018246275.1 Papilio slateri
ATGTTGTTGCGGGCTCTACCTCTGTTAAAATTAGTTCACATTTTATTATAAGATAAACTCTCTTTCATCATAGAATGTATTAGTCATTCTCCTTTTCCGACGAAGCATCTCAAATTATGTAAATATTTTATATTTTTCTAGAAAATACGCGGTGCGTTTTGTCGCGATACAATGTTTTTACCAGTGATAAGTTTCGTAGTCACTTGGACATTGTCCTTTATCAGCTATGCGTAAAAATTATCATTCAGCGCAATGAGTTATTGTTTAAAACGTTACAGATAAGATATAAGGCATGCTGTTTTGTTTATTCGAAGTTGGCGTACGTGATACTTCCTCTGTACGTATCGATTTATTGCTCGATTATTCATCGAGAATCGGTGACGTCGGTAACCGATATGTTTGATAACAATTGAATCATTTCAAAACATTACTCATATAGTTCGCAGCTGCGGTACATTTCTACTTTTTCTTTAAATTTGACCCACTAATGTTGGTGACTTTAACGGTAATGGGCTTCATACACAAACGTGTCCAGAGATCGAACTATACGAGTTTTCTACGAAATATATTCAAATCGAATGTTAGGAAACTTAACACGCCAATAGGACAAATAAAAGTGAATACACATACATCAATAATTAGCAAGTTCCCAACGATAGGAAAGATTAGATAACATACGACCTTCGGTGCACGCAGGATTGATGTCCTTGCGATAATTGTGTTTGGTCGGCAATTTATCTTTTTTTTTTGATTATTTATTAAAATTATAAATATCTCATTGCTACTAATTTATATTATAACATAGATTGAATGATAAAAAATTATAAAAACATGAATTGCGAGCTTTTTCTGAGAAAGAATAAGGGAGAAGACGAAAGTAAACCTGATACTTCGGATCCATTTGCATAACCGACGCCAGGATGTGTCCAGGTCTGATACAACCAGGAAAATAATTCGTGAACTCCAACTACATCAAATGACATCCTGCAGAACACCGAGAGCATTGCAATATTGCATTTATGACCAAATCAAATTAGCTTGAATGTGTTTCAGTGATTAAGTTTTTAAATAAGAAAATCCTTGTACAGATGCAGTCACTTTATCAATAAAAAGTTTGTCATATCTTCACAAACAAACTGTGAACTGTATGGAGTGTTCAAAAAGATTGGGCAACGATCTGAAGGCTGGCCTAGACCGTGCCTAATTAGAGAAATACACGATGACGCTAAGTAGACAGACGACACGTTAGATGGATATATTTATTTTGCAATTTATTGCAACAGATACTTAGAGAGGTGGCTTATCTGCTAACTAATAAGTTAGTTAGTTAGTTAGTGACAGTATGGATTACTATGATTGCCTTTTCTAAAAGATTTTTATAGCAAGATTTATTAAAGCAAAAATAACATGTAAATATATAGACAAATACTTTGTCGAATCGGTCTGCTAGAATCAAGATAATTTCATAGTCGTCTCAATTATTCTTTTTCCTTAGTAGTCACCGATACTTACATAAAATCCTGCACATCATTAGCTTTGTTGATGTTGTTTTATTTGCGATTGAAATAGGCTCTGCATTTGTATGGTTACATAGATAGATAGTTGTTACAACCAAATAATCGGTAAAGCATATGACTCAGTATTAGTATAGGCATCTTTGCTCTTCCCTTAAAATGGCGAACAAGGCACCTGGACCACAATCATTAATAAATACGGAGGAAAATAGCAATTATTGTTAACCGTATCATACTTTACGTCGGCAAAATGCTACGTTCATTCGATGCCTAGTGCCGCCTCTAAAAAATCATGAAAAGATTCTAAATTAGCGTTCAGTCTTGGATCGTCGTTGCCAGCTTCGATTCTCTTATTAACTTGTAGATGATAAATGGATGAGGTCTGCAAGAGGAAAATTGCGCTCCAGTTAAGAGCGTCGGGAGATGACCCACTTGTATAAATAAACTGCACCAAATTCCCGCCGACGCCGGCGCAGTGACGCAGCGAGGGAGATGCTGTAAAGTTCTCTTTGGTTTTGTTGCCTTTACAAATATAACAAATTATCTTTCTTGTCTTGTCTCACTGAGCAGGAAATGTTACCCGCCTTTAAACAATCTGATCAGCTACCGACATGTTGACAGCATAGAGTCATAAACAGCAATATCCGAAAACAAATCGGTTATGGGCCGACGCAGCGAAGGTGTACCTGGCCCAACGACACGAGCCCGACATGTGGCCGAGGTTGCGGGAGACCAATGGATGAGGGCCGCCAACAGAACGATCTTTGAGTCGTTCAAGGGGAAGCTAGTTGCAGTGGTAGACGTCCGTAAACCGATCTTAAAGATGGTGGTGATAATTTCAACACTTTGTTCAAAGCTCGTCAACGAGAGTATTAGTTTTTTTTATATAGAAAAAGGTGGAAAACGAGCAAGCGGTTCACCCGATATGAAGTGACCGCTAGCCATAGATAGGCATCTGCAACAGCTAATGAGTTATAGATGCGTTGCCTACCTTCAATGGAAAGAGAAGGGAATAAATAGGAAAAAACGAAACTAGCACAACCATTAAATCACTTTAGTTACACTTTTATGTTAAATTTAACCCAGGCGTTATATATGTAATTATTGGCCTTTTTGATTTTCATAAATACGTCGGAAGTTACCTAGTTAAGCCTCACATCGACCCTCAAATGGATGTATTTAACCCCTAAGACTTTATTTTTGTGGCGAGTGATTTTAGGATCGTATTGCTAGGGGGAGGTGCGGCTCAGTTTACACAGCTGGTGCATTTAAAGTATAATTAGAATCGTTCAATCAAGCTGCGAAATATATCTAATGGAAAATTAACATTTTCTTATCGGTATAATAAATATAATAATGCAAAAAGTGTTGAAAAGAGCCGTATAATTTTTTGTGTAAATTGTCAATTAAAAAGAAAGAAGAAAGAATAGAACATAAGAAACAAGAAAGAAGCTTTGTTCATTTTATAGCTACAGTAGTGTTGTAAATAAAATACATACTATAAAAACTATTTAAGTGAGATACTTTAACAGCTTGTTTTTACTAGAAACCAAAGCAGGTATCCAGTGAACCGATGACACTAACAGACTCAGCCAACGTATCCCCTGTTCCACCCGTAGTAGTATAACACAGTAAGACTTACTAAAATTAGCATTTTTATGATTGTGTTATAGATTCAAATAAAAGTCTTTCTAGATAATCCTAACACATATATTCAAATCTCATTAAAATAATACATCTGTAATACCTTTGTTTAGAGTACACAGTACCTAAACTGTCAGCATCGGACAACAACAGTCCCCCGCACGGCCGCGTGCCGGGCCGGCCCACCTCCCACTGCAGCAGTGTGAGGCGGGGCGCGGCCGCAAACTAATCCCACTCACCCTGAAGAAGGACCTCCGACAGGTCCGAAACTTGTCGGTACCAAACACCGAAGTAAGAAAACGTGAGTTAAGCCGTTTATTTTATAAATAATTACCTTACTACTGCGATCGACTACCGGCTCCCCGGGCTTGGCGGGGCGCTGCGGCGCGGCGGGCTGCTGCGCCGGGGGTGACGGAGGGATCACGTCCGACCAGTTCGGATAGTCAATCTCACCTAAAGCATAAATAATAAATCTTATACATAAAAAAATCTCATGTCACTTTTTTTTTAATATTCGTAGATTTTCGAAATAATTTACTACCTCTTTAACCATTTCAACTAAGCTTAAGCTAGGATATGGTTCACGATAATAGTCGCATGGCGGATTCGAACCCACGATCTCACACTCGGTAGTCCGCACCCTCAACCGCTGGGCTATTGGCGCTTACTTACGTTTGTCCGGGATAAACTTCGAAACTACAAAACCGATCATGATCAAACTTAAAAGATAATAGTTTTTAACTTGACCTTATTGTTTTATGCAAAATAAATGTTATAATCTATACAGATAAATAAAATTTAAATGTCTGTATGTAATATCAAAATAAAATTTAAATACCCACGTGATGTATATACAGTACTTATTTATAAGTTTCATAAGTTACTAACAGATGGCGGTGTCAGTTTATGGACACAACACTTAACCATCTTTTGTCATGTAGACTGTCACACGTTTTCTGCGTGCGAAGCCGGGGCGGGTCACTAGTAAAATAAGAAATGCTCCGGTCGTGCCACAGCCCTAGCAGTGCCCGCAACATCCTTTGCACGAATGGGCCGGCTCGACCGGTGAAATACCACAATTTTACAGAAGACTGGCGTAAATTAGAAATATTTCTGCGTTTCGTCAGATGAATGAGGTGCCGGAGGCCTAATTTTAGTCCTCTTCCCCTTCCTATACATTTCTACTAGGGAAAAGATGGGAAGGGCAAGAGGATTGGCCGAGGAAGAGATAGATAGGAAAAGGAAATATCCTTATTTCTGTCTATTCCCTCCTCTGTCCATTAAAGGTACGTAACGTATCATTAGCTTATTGTGGATGCCTATGGGTAGAGGTCACTTAATATCAGCTGAGGCTCGTTTGCTATCTTTTTCCATAAAAATAAATAAATAATAAAAGCGTCTCCCAGCTAGGTATGTACCTAACATATCATCGAGCATGCTGTCCTGGCTGGGCGGCACAGCGAGGTGGTTGGTGGTGAACGCCGGGTACTTCAGCAGCCAGTCTTCATACCCGCCCAGTAGTGCCAGTGGCTGACGAGCGTACTGGACTTTTATGTCCCACTGAAAACAATGAGGCTATTAAAGTACAAGACACGATCTGAGGTTAAGGTTGCATGCAACAAATTTAAAGAATATTAACGTGAAGTTTGTTTTCACCCTGGAGATAGGCGCAGGTGAGCTTACCATCATTGGTAGAATTTATTTAGGAAAGATGAGAACGATAAATGCTACCAGATACCTGCAACCAGTTGCAGATCCAGGATTGTTATTTGACTTGATTCTCCAGAGGATAGGTTTTATGGTAAAAACTAAAAATTACGCATTTGACATAGTGTAAATCAGAACAAGGTAGTGTACTGTGCTAAAAAATTATCAAGTTACTTTAAAATTTGTCATGGAAGAATTCTGGAGGGTCTAAGCTCTTAGCCTTTGAATTCGCCAATATCTGCAACTCTTCTGCTTTGTGAAAATATTTTTGTGGAATGGTGATCAGTTAATATCTAGAAAACTACGTCTTGCTTGTTTATGTCCTTTATCAATACAAAGTAACTACAAATAAAAAACACTATAAAGATGGATTTAATGAAAAATTTTCGATAACTAGTTGTCTTGGCAGTGAAGTTCTACTTGTGTGCTTGTCTACCTTTAGGAGTATGGTCTTGAGAAGATGAAGAGTCTTTCCGGGGATGACAGCCGTGCTGCTCCAGTCCAGCATCACAATCAGCTCCATAGCCGCCCGTTCCGACCAGACAGGTCTGGATGCCGACGGTAGATTCTGTTCGAGAACATTTGCTGATTGCCTGTAAATTTGTAATCACCTAGATTAGTGTTTTGTAACCATAAGATCATTCAATCATTCATTCTCTCAATACATCTATTCATTCATCCATTCATTCAATTCTATATGTCTATTCAATCATCCCTTCATCATGTTGGTCATCCTTTAAAGTTTCTAATTAACTGCTTTATACATGCCAGGGAGGTTGGTTGTAGTGCTACCCTACAAATAAGTCTTTATATTTTAAATCAAAGTTTATCCTTAGTGTAAAATCACATGTGAATATTTCATAAAGATCATTTTATATATCGACTGTGGTATGCTGAGATAGCAAATACTGTAATCTTAACTAAAGTTACTAAAAGTTCTGTATGATCGGAAGTTAGACTTGGCCAATTATTTTTATATTAGTATAAATTTTTATTAAAAAATAGTTAAGTATGTAATTGTCGAATTATGAGTACTTGTGATTCTCTAAAGCTGTGATAAAATTTAGAAAGGTATTGCATAGTATGTGGCAGGGCTCGGCCATAAGTGGTCCAGTCTATATCCATACTGCATTAGGTGAAAACTTGTACCGCCAAATACTGTTAAATATACCTTCATATTTATTTAAATAATATGTTCATTATTTTCATTTCATTCATTTGCAAGCTCCTTATGCTTTCTTTTCTGAACCTCGATAAATCTCTTCAATTATATCCTGACCCCTACTTAAAAATACTTCCCGACCCTTCATATACTAAATAGTATAGAAGAAAAGTGAACAACAAAGAAATACAAGTAAATATATAAAACTATTTATATGTCCACATGATAAGTATTATACAAGACACAAGACAACAAAGATAAAAACAGCATCTAGAGAAATATAAAAGTAGGCAGCTTGCTTTTAAATTAAAACAAAGAATTAATTTAATTTTAAAATATATCATATTGTGTTGTGTGTTCTATAGAAACTTCTTTGTTTGTTGTTTTTTTATGGAAAAGTTAGTCAACGCAAATTCAAATTTGCAGTTATTGTTTTGTCAGTTGTCATTGTTGCAAGCATCAAGACACAATCATGTTTGTTTACTTTTAATTAATTTTTGACTAGTCATTAAAAAGTAATTAATTATGGTGCATTATGACATAGAGATTTTTTAAAAATAGAACAAGACGTATGATGCCTTACCCTGGTGATATACACTCTTCAGGTATACTAATACAGGCTGGGTAATTGATATGAGATTCCAAATAGTCCTTTCCAGGACGGGCGTCAAGTATCATCACTTTTAGTTTTCCACTTTTAAGGATTAAATATAGCTGCTCGCTTTTTATTGTAACTTCATCTGGCCCTAGAAAATGTTGATTAAAAATATATCAAAATAAGGTCACACTCATTTTAAATCACACCAATATAGAGCTTCATAGGCTAGGTTCAAGAATGGGCTCACTTGGCATAACATTTCCAAACTGATACAATTTAAGGTACTACAAGAAAAGAGCATCCCCCCTTTGTTTGGCTTGCAATGCATCTTCATCTCCTTTGGTTGTTTGGTTGGGATGTTCATGAGCTGCAGTCACTCATCATTAAACAGCCTGTTGCTAGTTTGCCCACTAGGGCCACTACACTGCCACTACACGCCCCGGCTGTGCACGCGTATTTAACCAAAATGAAGCCAGGGTGGGCCTCTAGTTTTAACATTAAAAAGTTATTGTGACATAACTGTAATAGCTACACTAGATGCATAGTATAGCGGACTTTTTTGTAGATATTGATGTCCGCTATAAAGTTGTGGTGCATTACTTTGCTCTATTGTCAATAATTTCTGCAGCATAAGCGATAAAATGATTTATTGGTATTTTTTTCACATGTTGGGTTACATTATTAAAGTTTTTATACAGATCTCTAACTTTTATGAAAATATTCTATTGCCTATGCTCATAAGGGATAATATAGAATTCTAATGCTGAAAGAATTTTTCTTATCTATTCAGTAGTTTCGGAACCTATTCAATGCAAACAAACAGTTAGTTTAGAAGACTTAAAATTGATAAATACCTGGAAGCCCTATAGGTTGTGGTTGGTCATGAACCGGGATAGCTTCAATGGCTTTCTTCCTGTTTTCATCAATGATCTGCTTTACAAGCTCGTTCTCCTTAATATCATGTAATCGCTTTGCTTTCTGTTCCTTAGCATATCTGCAAACAGTAAACAGCTTTTAAATACTTTATAATTACTTGAAACGATTGAGATGCACTTCTATGTCTTCTATTGTAACATGCAGCTACAAGTTGTAGTTAAAAATAAAATATAAATGACACATCGTAAATAACTTCTATTAATAGATTGTTTGGATTAGAAAACATGAAAATTTGGTTTAAAGTAGCATAAAGAGTCTCTGGCATTAATATGAACTTAATTTTTACATACTAAAGAAAGGCGATATAAGGAGTACCCGTAACCGACGAGCATCTATGCATAGATGTATGGATGTAGATGAAGAGAGAGAGGTGTGCCAGGATTGCACCAAATGGAAATCTGTGATCTCTGCCTACCCTTCTGGCTGTAACCCAGAGGGGGAGGCATAGAGAGGTGTGAGCACATTTTTATATTTATTATTTAATTTATGGCTTACAAATGATTACCATAGCATAAATAAGGAAAGCCAGAAAAATATTCTGCAAAAGTACCTTCCAGTTCTAGGGACTGAGACAACTTTCTAGGAAGATATTTATCATCAATTTTGACAAGACGGAAGTAACTAACTTGGAATAATAATTTTTGCCACAATAATAAGATATTCGTAATGTAACATTTTACAAATAAATATTAGTAGGGGACATAAATGTGACAATTTTCAACTAAGAAATACACATCCATGATACAATTACCTGACTGACCCGGCAGGAGGGTAATGTTGTTCACACATTTGTATGTATGTAGGTCCGTTCTATTGTGACTTCCAGTACCCTGAATAACTAGACCAATCTTGAAGAGTGAGGTGGTGTTGGATTTGTATCCTTCCCCCGAGTGTCACAGGTGATGATGTGAATGATTATCGTATGATTATTGTAATTCATCACATCATCTGGTCAGTTAGGATTTTGGTTTTTAAATTAAGTATTACTTGTTAAAATGAATTACTTCGACTTTATCAAACATATAAGTTGAACTACGTACCTATCGATAAGGCTGTTTTTCAACATTTCAGCAGCGTCAATAGCTTTATTTGGATTTTTTGTTCCCAACATGTTATTAAAGTATGTTTTGTCCTTCATATATTCCTTGTCTTTGCTAAGGAATGCTACGACACGGAGGTACTTCATGTAATAAACATACGAGTTTTCCTCATCGCCTCTATCGCGTTCCTGTTCAGCTTTCTCAAACAATTTCTGAGCAGTTTTGCATAACCTGTAATCAATCATTACCGTTTAATGGCCTATAGTATAAAAAACCTTAAACATTATTTTTTATTTACTTACAAATGAGCTCTTTTCGATTTTAAATCTGGAACATTGTGTAATTTGTCTAAATCTTCGATACATTTCCCAAGATGAAGCTGCAAGCGACGCGTCTCCGTCATCTTGATAATTTTGTGTTTTCTTTAAGAAATCACTGTCGTTTGAACAGTAATATAAGTAAAGTAGTTATTCACTACATTTGTTGTAATTGACAATGGATTAGTTATTAAATTACATTAAACGAAATAAAAAATCTATGAATACAAATATCCAAGTTCGAAACGTCACTATTTCATTCAGCTGTCAATCAATTTATCATTCGATCAGCCAGTTTTTTTTAATTCATTGATATGGATTCTGATGATTTAATCATGTGCGTTACTAATTTTAGTCTTAAATCACAATTTACCTTTCGAAAATAGTATATAGTTTATATTACAATGTCAGAGGTACCTCTCATCATATTCAATTTATTTAAGAATTACAATTTTTCAGTTATTAAGTTATACAGAATACATTATTAAAAAAATACTAAATTTTCTAATATGATTTTTTTTTTCAGGAAATAAATTTACGTTTTAGCTTCTATATTAAATTTGACGTTATTGATTTTTCGAGGTGAAAATACGAAACCTATTGACGTTTAAGCTTAAAGTTATTGCAACTTGCAAAAAACCCTATCTGCGCAAGTTCTCATGCGCAATGAAGATTCGTTTTGTGTCTCCTGGTCGATTGCGGTGTTCCATTTAGTTTTTCAGCTGACTACGCTTCCCACAGCCGCCTACCAGACGTCTCGCGCGTGTCATGTCTGTTTCTGCCGCGGCATAGTAAGACTAGAGTGCTTGTGTCCGTGTAGTTGAGTAGCTAGTGCCAGTGAAAATGTTTTCAGGGCTCACAAATCAGGTTTCTTCGTGGATGGGAGCGGCTAAGGGCGAGCCACAAGATGAAGAGGTTCCCACCCCAACCAAGGACGCAACTGGCGAGCAGGCGGAAGGCGAAAAACAAAGGTATGGAAAATCTTTGTTTACCTACCTCTTTTGTTTCTATTTTGTTTTATATATTTCTTGGTAAAACCTTAAATGAGCGAAAATTGATAATCAATAATATTAGTACTGAAGAATTAAAAAAAAAACTGAAATTGATATTAAAAGCAAAAAACACAATGTCCGCAAAACCAACAGCTCTTTAATCTTCATCTTTAATTTTTTCCTTTAAAAAACTGATGCTATTTTTTTTGGAGCATAATTTATAATTAGGTTAATCTGAAAAAAGTCCCAAAAATTATTTATTTAAAGATAAAAAAATTACATTCTATACTACTAAATGCACACAGTGTTTTTTACTTATGTAATATATTTCCTATTATCCAGCTTTTGCATAAAATTTGCAAAATTATGTAATAAATCCGTCAATTTTATGGTAATGATAAAATTTCCAATGTGCTAATATTTTTTTATTCTTACAGTCCTACAAAGGGAGGCAGCAAATTGGACCTCATTACCAATGTCAAGTCACAGATGACTGGTTGGCTGGGATCCGGAATACCAATTCCTGGTCTTAGAAAAAATGAGGCCCCGTCTACCGAAGTTGCAGAAGCCGCCGCCCCGGAGCCGGCAGAGGCTGTAGAAGCTAAGCCAGAGGGGAAGGATGATGATGATAACTCCAGGTATAATAGGTATGGGGGTTGGCAGATGCAATGAGTTTGCACAATTTCTTTTTTGGTTTTTATCCTTTACAGGGTGTCATTTCTATGTGTAATCTTGTATTATAGAGATTATCTCATACTTGTTACGTAATTCTTTCATTTCACATTTTTATTATTAATTTACATTATTACATAATAAATTCAACATTATAGTATTTTACAGTTATTGTTACTTTTTTACAGTTAATTTATTTTCAATGAAATGTAGATATAATAGTATAATAATATAGAAATGACATTCTACTAAATTATGAATATTATTTTTTGTAAAAAGATCTTTAAAAGAAATGTTAACAATTTTTTTTCACAAAAATTGCTTTCGTATTTTTATATTGTGTCGGTACAATAGCTTAGCTGAATTGGGGATGCTTTTATCATCAATTTACTTTGATTTGCTTTTGATGCACAAATCAGAATATCAAAATTTTCGCATTTCTATTTTTTTTGCTTAGCTGTGTATCAAAATCTATAAAAAAATATTTCAATATTAAGAAATGAATAATCCAAATCTACAGTTTTTTTTTTGTTTCAAAATTATCAAAAATTACAAGAACATGGAAAAAGATCACTAAAGGTTGTTGAATTAGTGCTTAATGAACTTGTGTCCATTATATAACATACCAATAACATCTCTTATATAATATAGGACAATTTAACACAGTTTATTTCCAAATTCTAGAAATTTCTAGAAGCATAACATTTTGTAAACTCATTACTCTGCTCTAACCCCATTTTTTATTTATCATTGTTCATACTGTACTATATTTTCTTATTTAATCTATAGTATTAAAAAATAGTTTTTTCGTTTTATTACAATAAAAAAGAATGCATACATTTCAGTACTTTAAAACAAGTAGTTGTTTCAAGGAGCATGAGGAATGTAAGAAGTAAAAGATGAAATAGATTCATTAAACCATTAAGGTTAAACTACTGGTTGATTGTTTTGGCAAAATTAAACCTCCTGTATTCTTGTCATGTATGATATAAAAATATTTTAATCACAATACTGTATATATGTCATGTTACAGTTTTATGGAATAATAAAAAATATTATTTCACTGTGTTTCATCATGTGGGGTAGTAATACTTAATACACTTTAAAAAAAACATTTTAGGACATCTCTTCTATTCATAGTCTGTGGTTGAAAACACGGTACAGTCTAGATCGGTGTTTACCAACGTGGGGCCCACGCCCCACAGGGGGGCAATTTCATAGTAAAGGGGGCAATTCAAAAATGGACTTGACACGACACCCTTTTGTTCCAGGTTATTTAAATGCAATGCTAGATATCAGTGCCAAATTTAAAAAAAAGCAAATTCTTAAAAAAAGCTGTAAATAATTATTAGCTATAATTTTGTTTGACGTTACCAAAATATCAACTGGGTGATTAGTCTAGTAAGTAAAGTCGTAAGTCAAGTGAACAAATCAATTTTTTAATGTTATAATTATGTATGGGGGCATAAAATTTTTAGATATGTTAAGATTGGGAAACACTGGTCTAGATTATCATTGCCTAAGTTCTTGACTTGTCACTGTGGTCTTTCTTACAGATGGACATCAGGATAGCACAAACCTTGTTTCTGCCAGTAAGCATATCTATGCAATTTAGGTTCTGCTTGTTACAAATTTTATCAGATGCAATAAAAGTGTATATATTTCCCTCATGTTGGTTCCATTTGATTGATTTGATTCCATCATTTGATTTCCCGACTCTTAATCTCCCCAGCTTAAATTGTTCCCTTTGAACTGGCATAATATGCAACCTGGGTCAACATTGGAAATATGGTGAATGCCAGGTTTGTTCCAGGTTCATTAAATATGACTGGTATCTTTTACCATTTGTAATAGGGAAAGCTTTAATGGGGGGCTTTGTGAATCCGCAGTTAACCCTTAATGATGAATGAAATGTGCTGGAACACCTTATATAAGTTGTGTAATGTTTGATAAACACACTGTAGATATTATTTTGTGTGCGATTCTGGAGCTCTATCTAGCAATATGTTCTTATTAAAAAATGGCCACCAGGGTAATTTATTAACAGCTACAAACTTCTCACCTTATTTTCATTGGGGGAGAGGATATAAAGGCTTCTCTTCCCTAATATCAAGGGGGCGTGGCATATCAATATATCGTTTTCTCTCTTATATAGTTGCAATACGTGTTACGTAATCATCATACTTTAATATGTTTTCTCAATTAAATAAGGCTAATCGACTTGAATGTAGTTCACCTACGGATTAGTGATATTATGGTTCTACGTCGAAACAAAATGCGAATGTACTTGCAAAAATACTTTAGAAAAAGTGTTGGATGTGAGGGAATAACTTCTTAATGTCCAATTTACATTTCCGTACTTTTCGATTAGACATTTCTTAAAATTGGCGTTGCAATCTTATTGCTAAGTATTATGGCTAAATTCTGCATGGTTTTAGGCGTGTGATTTGATCTGCATTATTAGATAAGATACGAAATAATGGAGGCATGACCTATTTAATTATATTTGACAATAGTTCCGCAGTGCAGTCCCGAATATTTAATTATATTCATGAATCCACGCCCCGTATATCGCTCATCTCGTTGGAATAAATCGTGCGTTTGTAGTTTCGCATGTTTGATTTTAGAATTTCCGAATAAGCTCTGATGAAAAGTTGGATTAGATTTTTTTTGAAAGTTCTATCGTTAGTATTGGCGGAATAAAGGTATTTGGGAGTGCTAAAATAGTAATAGTCTTATCCTCTCGATATTATTCATATTTTGAACACGTTATACAAACGAATGCCTAAACGTCATTGTCAGCCTATATGTGAGAATTAGCTAATTTTATACAAAAAAAAAAAACAATTACACCAAGTAACGCAGTAATTTCGAAAATAATTATTTTTTAAAATACAAAGGTAGGTCAGATCTAAGAATGAAATTATCTAACCTCTAGTAATCATACAACGTTCTAAACAAATGTACATTGTTGCATGCTATATACTCTGTAAAAAAATTGTTAGTCAATTATGGTTTTAGTATGTCGTATAATATTGTGGGTAATTTGGACGCAGCGCTACTGGTGGAGCAGACAGCAGACCAGGGTCTACTGGCGGTACTCCCACTGAGGAACAGCCAGGTGGAGTTGGTAATGGTAAGTCATTTATTGTATTGTACCTCTTGCCCATGAGACTTATTTCGTGCTCGAAGCTATTTAGTTTATTTTGTTATTGGGTACTATTTATTGCAATTTCCTGTCATTATCATAAGCGAACAGACGACCATTCTTGGACGTAGGACTCCCACATTAAGCCCCACAAAAATCGGTTTATTCCCGCAGTCATCCAGTGGCCTCCCCTATATTTGACTATATCGTCGGCCCATCTTGTGCAAAGTCTAACTACACCGCGTCTTTCTGTACGTGTAATTCTCCTATAGCAGAAACAAAAATCTGTTATAATCGATTGATTACTGCAATTAATAATTCATTTATTAAAGTAAAAACAGATATATTTTTAATCCTCTTTATCTAACATTTCTTGTTAAAACTCCGGTAATTTCAAACATTTTAAGGGTAAGCGTTTGATAACATTGAGTTTCAATTTCCTCAAAGTTTGTACATATTTGCTTATTGATTCTTTGCATGTATTTATGCACTTACGAGGTGTATTTAATTTTCCTATAAACTGAGCGTTGGTGAGTAAAAGACTATCTTGTAAGTTAAAACAAGACTGGAGTACCCCAGGGTACGCATCTTAGGTCCAATAGTATTGCCTTACGCTATCTCTAATGTATTTATTAATTTGTAGTGTTGAAACATTTTTATTTTTTTCAATAAATCTATTTTAAGCTACGATTATTTCTGGTTTTACATATTCTTATGTTTTGTAGTTGCTATTTATATTTTCTTTTTTTTTTGATGTACAGTTTCAGGTCCTGGAAGCAAAAAGTTGTTCTCTGTTGATGCTATAGAAGTGCCCGATATGCAAGAGTGTTAGTAATTTTTTTTTCATTTAATTTCCTTTTATTTTATTTATTTTAGTGTTCGTATTCTACGTGCTGTTTTGTATATTTTATCATATCGTTGTAAAACTTACGATATTTTCCTATTTTTTTAACTGATATACATAATTTAATAGAAATTATAAACGTTTAAGGACAATGGTCAGTTACCTATAAAGCTCGATGAAAAACAGATAGCGATTGCTAAGTCTTTGTATCCAAGTATTGTTAAAAAAGTTTGAGCTTATTTTATTATATGCTATGATTTTATAGGCTTATGAAATATTTTAGGGTTAAGTTTATGTCTACAGAGATATGAAGATGTTGAATAAATTTCTCTGTCTGACCCAATCAGCTTTGTAGCGGTAATTTCCCAAGAGGCGTCTAATCTTTTTAACTCTTATAAAGCTTAGCCTAGAAATCTTTTCCATTTATTTTACTGCAATGTCTTTTTACAACTCTTTGTCATTAAAATAGCAGTTTGAGAATGAAAATTTATAGCTTTTTATGGATATAAGTTTCTGGTTTTTCTGAAATTTAATGAATCATTATCATCATCGGCCAATCGATATTCATAGATACACGCTTTCTTCGATGATCTTAAGCATATCTTGTATCCGGGGATGGGATTTCACAAACTTGCCCCGAAAAGAAATTCCTCGGATCAATACCTAGACATTCGGTGTAGCGTCTTTAAATAAAATATTCTCTTTGGTACTCTACTACTACTCGTGTTTCTTGGTGGACAAATCCATCCTATAATAAATGTAAAATTGACAGTGACGACCAAAGCTGTTGCCGGGGCCAAGTCTCTGGGCAACTTCCTGTACTCCGCGGTCAACAAGGCCGGTGCCAAAGTCAGCGAGGCTAGCGCTAAGATCAAGAAGACTGTGGAGGAGAACGTGAGTACCTAGTTTTAAATTGTTATGATGTTTGAGATTCTGGATTTTTCTGCTTCTTTTTCAGAAATGTTATAATCATTGTAATGGGTATAAATGCACGTATCAATTTAATGAATAAGTAAATACAATCTAGGTTAGTTTATAATGCAATGAGACATAGCAGAAAATTATAATAATATTGAAAAAGTTATTAAAGAATAGTTTTCATAAGCCTATTCTTAAACAAAAGTTGTTAAAATAAAGAAAGAATTTGATGTTGACCCTTAGGAATATTGTAATAATACTCGTTTTTAAATGTTTTAAAGAATAATTGTACTTCTTATGAATTATTTTTAATACTTTTTGTTTGTTTCATTTTTACAACAATAATCGCTGTTTTATGACCGGCTTCACTCACGTTCACTGACTCATAAAATATTTTTTATGTTTCTACGGCTGATGAGTTTTCGTGTTTTGTTATTCTCAATGAACAGACATATTTAATCTTATCTTATGGTACCAAGGACGTTAAAATAGATTTATTTACTAAATTTTACATTAGTCACATTATTGTGTTTTTTTGCAACTTTTACGTTTATTTTTGATATCTTTATGTCCATAAATATTTTAGAATTATGGTCTCAAATAAGAACCTCTCAAATAAGCTCTTGATTGATTCTTAGGTTTATAATACTGGTTTCGTCCAATAGGTTAACAATAAACCAGAATCCAACCAAACCAAATTACATCTTCGATTTTGGAATCTTTTTCCGAGGAGTGCCGAGGGAGTCAAATTCTGATAAACTGTTACAGTCAGACACTGAAATCATTACGCCACAGAAAAAGCTAAATTTAATATATATATATATATATAT
>DWTW01000461.1:0-16320 GCA_018246275.1 Papilio slateri
ATCTGATGGTATGATGGTATGGTGGTGTAAAGTCCAGACGGTTGATATCATTTTTTTACAGATAAAAATACAAACCGATCAAATTAAAAGGGAATTGACTGAAGTTCGCATTAATTAAGCATAAGTCTGTTCGGGTTTGAAGGCCACCATAGGTAGCGATGATTTAAAAATTAGCGTGTTATGTCATAAAGTGATGAGTGCATAAATTTTGAACGTTTGAAAATTCTTGGTAGAAGGGACCTACGTAATTTTATTTTATGTAAATTTAAAGGAAGCAATTAAAAGTCTTGTCTTTTTACTAAAAGCCGTAAAAAATAATGATACATATTTCACATTCTTATAAACACACAGAGATCATCTAATTCTTAAAGTTAAAACAACTCTCCACAATAAATATTACGCTGAAGCCAACGATGTCAGCATCAAAGAAATTTTGACGGACTTTAATAAATAACTGAATATTTAAATATATTCATAGTTTACTTCTAGGCAAAGGTCAAATTGATAATAAATGATCCAACGATTATTTATGATACCACGCAGTTTTATTTACGTTGGAGAGAACAATTTCTATCTACGATTAATGTGAAGACATGATGCGAAGCTTCGTATATTCACTTCAAAAACGTCTGTGGATTTCATACATTCAATATTTTCGTTCGTAATATGTAATATATTAAGTTTATTCTATCCCGTTCTCACTTTTATTTGAAATAAGGCTCATACTCGTGGTATGGAATAAGCAGAAAAGCTCGCAGGCGTCGACAGCCAATGATATACGCTGAGCAAACGCGTGCCGACTCACAACTATTGGTTTGTTGGGTTAGCGCACGGCCCATGTTATTCGCGAGTAGAGTTTCGCTAATTAATTATGCTTACCTTAAATGTTAACTTGTTACAGCTAATTTACTAAGGTTTCGCTTATTTCAACCTTTAATATAATAAAGAGATTTAACAATCGCTAGGCGTTTGTGTCAGGTTCATTTGTCTCAAACGTGATAGGGATAAAACCTTTTGGTATACATTATCTTTTTCTTCGACTGAGACTCTAATTTAAGACAAAACATCAAGCTAGAAATTCTAACCTTCAGATACACCACGAAGTTGTCTGATTAATTCCTGTATAACTACAAAAAAAATATGGGCAAGGGATGATTGAATAGTCTGAACTGCAGATCCTCATAAAATTTTAATGCAAAGAGTAATGCTGTATTTTTTTTCTGTTTTGTATCTGTGGTGCAGTATTTACTGCAAGCAATTAGGTAGACTTGAGGCAGGAGCAACCTATATTTATCCCAGTTCTACGTCAAAAAGAACATGAGTCAATATCGATTGCTTTTTGCCTCCTTTGAGTTGAAAGGTATAAGAGTATCTTTCTTTTAAAAAAATACAACGGATAGAACATATAGTCAAGGAGGGTAAGGCTCCTTGACTGTCCTGATTCAGATAGCTAGTTATTAAAATTGCATCAAAAATAATTATTAAAAATGAAACAATAAAAAATATCCGCGTACAGCTTACACTCCACACCGTAGCATTCTACTCGTGCGACTACCTTTTCATACGTGGAACTTTTACGTAAGCTCTTCTGCTTTACGCTTGGAGAAAATTTATTTCGGACTCCTTAACATGGGTCGATACGTTTCTGTAATGATAAAAATAATAAGAACCCCCGATGACTTACCCATCTAGCCAAGGAACGTCGTAAAGTATGACAAAATGTTACGCCTTATTTTTTGGAGACATATCAAATCTTCCAAGTTTTGTAATAAAATCGACTACTAGACTATTTGTAACTCTTAGTTACAACCAATGTAGTGAAGTGTAGTCATCATATAAAATATTTGAATAACAATTGATATTTTACAACAGTATAATAAGACAAACGATCCAAAGACTATATGCAAAATATGTGTATTTTTAATTTCTTGAAAATCTTAAATTAATTTAAATTTTAAAATTAACTTATGAATTTATTGGTTTAATTTATTTGTAAATTAATATCAAATGATTACTATATTATTGGTTAAGAAATATTTTTGTAAAGCTCAGTACTTATGATAACAGTAAAACGAAAACAAAGAAGTTTAGTTAACAAACTTGCAATGTGCTACTACTTGCAACGAATTTATATATTCTTAAAAGCTTTTAAGCAAAATGTATCTAAGATAATTCCAACAGAGATACTTCTAGACGCTGTAAGAAAATGGAGTGCTGCGTGTTAGTATTAGCGAAATAAAGTTCTTGTTCTGTTCGGACCGCGTCGCCGACACCAATCTAAATAATTGACGGGTCCGATGTCCGCTACACTCTATGAGTTTGCTCGGAACAACAACGGAATAGAGTCGCCTTTGATATATTATAATTTAGAATAAATACGTTGCGTCTTCTATACCTACTAAAATTTGATTCATCTATTAATTACATGGCAGGTTTTTGTTACCATAATTTAGATGAGAATTAATTGATGTATTTAAATGTATATACATATATACAACTTCTAGAGCTTCACAATATCGCACAAGTGCATTGCGAAGTGCAGATGAATTTCATTATGTAAATGAAATTCATTTGCACTTCGCAATTTAATTGCATACGTCTTTCTTTAAGATTCCCGAAAGAAAGAAAATCCCGTAAAAAGTTAAACCATCTCTACGTCACTTTATTTTGTATAGCAGTAAAGGGTGGAAGTAAAAAGCAAAACGACGAAAAAAAAGTATTATTAGTCTCTTACCGAAATGGAATTGGAACATTCTGCGGGAAAACTTTCAGAGAAAATTCGCTTGCATCTCACTACGCTTTACTTAGCCTGGGCAACCATCATACTTTCACCGCCTTTACGTACACCATTTAAGACAATTTCAGGGAATGGAATAAAATATTATTTCTGAGTATATTGCTGTGTGTTTTCTTTGACTTATTTTCTATTAAATTCTACATCAAAAACATCAGGTAACGTATCTTCGCATGGGAAGCCATATATAAGCCATAAGCCAATTCATATAAGCGTCGATAGATTATTTCAAAATGTAGATGCGCCTTAAACGCAAAAGTACAAAAGATTTTTTTGAGGCAAAAGTGTTATATCTTCATAGATTTCGAAAAGAGAATTTTAAATATTATAAATACAGAGATATCCACTTTGCTATTCGCTTAACTTGTTTTAAATTTGGCCGTTCCGATAATAATTCTACGGATCGTTAAAGCTATTCAGAAAATCGAACTGTCAAAAGTTGGTTTTATGAAGATTTTATACATTTTATATTTTCTTTGATGATGCCGCCTAAGCGGGACGGTTGGGGCGAATAATACTTCTACCGGTGGATGGGCTGGCTTCATTGTAAAGCTATCCTGAGGGAAAAGTTACGAGCGTGACAGGTGTGATGCTGAATTAACTTCTTATATAAAGTCGCTTTTTATACAACACCGACAGGTTAATGAGCACGGGGGATCTCTGTAATGAAACAACGAAATAGAGGTCGGTCGCTCGTTCTCCCCGGAGTTAATTAAGAACTTTTCGTATACTTGTGATTTAGTTTCTTATCTAGTCTAACTTATTTACGGACTGTTATCCAAGCCTTGAATACCAACCTGCATATATTGATTCACCACAAAATCGACGTGTTTACCTGTAACAAACATAAAATTTCGTATGAAAAAAATCGATATGGTAATATGACGATTAAAAAGCTATACAAAACATATCGAAAACTTGTCCGCTTATTCGATTTAAATATTTATCGAGAGGTTGGACCTAATCATCGGACGATGACCTTTGCTGCCGAGTCATTCAATAAAATTAAGCAGATGGCAGAACTCCTGACTTGCGGAGAGACAACGAATAAAGTTGCCGATGAAACTGAAACTCGACAGAATGCCAGCCAGCGGTTAATAAATGACGGAGAAGCAAATCGTCTGCAGGCAGTGACCTCGCAGCTAAACATGTAACGCCCCAAATTAATTAGGATTTCAGTGCCAGGCAAATGAGAACTTATTGTCGCACTTGCGTCAAAGTCAGTTCATGAAAATAAATGATAGAATTTGAAGAGTCTATATGAAATTGTAGTGTATGTTAAAAGTTTTACGTTAACTTAATAAATACTATAATATCCATTTTACGTAACGTCTTTCTTCAATCTTTTCAGGCAAAATAAAGCTTAAATTATTGGAATTAATTACTTATATACAATTAATATAAAAGTGAAGATTAATATAAAAAGTGAGAAACAACATTTCTGAGCAATCAAAATTTGTTGCAAGTATTCAATGTCTATTCTTATTCATTTCAATTGATTTAATATATTCATACTACAAGCGTTACCAAAGATTAATGTAAAGCTTTTTAAAAATTCTACGATTAATTATAACCACAAAAAGATTTATTCTATCTAAGATATTTTATATAGAAAAAATAAAATTATTAATGTAAATTAACAAAGTTTCCATTAAATACCTATACCTATTGGTATATAAACAATTCACAAAACACAACGTAAATAAATGTATATATGTAAATGGAAAATCTAACGATAAAACTAGCTAAGCTACACAATACCCGCTCCTCGCCTATATAAGCTTAACAGTCGTCTAGACTCGAGCAAATACACTTTCATCTCGTTCCACACTAATGTTGCGAGTGTTATTGTTTTTCAAATGATCGTCGGACAATTTACGGTCGCTTTTTATTATCGACACGGTGTATATCGATTTCCCAGGCGTCCCATGAGGTTGTTCCAATGCTACATCGTAAAAATTAATTGAACAGCGCGGATGTCATCATTTCTATAAAATACCAATCCACGGAGGCGCCAGATGCACGCTTTATTGTGTAAGGACAAATTGAAACCCTCGGCTTTGACGACGATTGTTGCGAAGTTATTGTTTTTATATTATAAATGGGAATGATTATTTTTTTCTTGCAAAACAACCTCTTGGTATAAATTCTTTAGCAATAAATGTATGAAGTAGGACAACCGTTTTGTAAATATGTTAAAAACAGGCCATGTTTGTTATTTTAATGTTAAAATGAATGTCTTACTATACTAATAATCTTATATTACTATGAGTTTACAGAAGGTTATATATATTACAGTTGCTTATTATCAGATTACATTTATTTATGGAGTGATTTTAGTACACTAAATACCCTTTCTTTAACTAAACTTAAGTCTCTTTTCAGCTACATTTAGTCATAGTAATAGCCTCAGTACATAGCTGCGAATTCGTTTGCAGGGAGACCTATAATAGCGTATATATGCTCTGCTACACCAAGAATATACGACATTTTTTTCCGGCCATAGCATCGTACTCGCCTTTTTCAACATCATTGACAAAGTGAACATTTTAAAAATGTTATATTCTAAGTAATAAACATTCGTAGCTTCCAATTTTGGCTATAAAGTGTTAGTGGATAAATTTATTATTTAAAAATTATGACCATTTCCATCTGCTCTTTAAAATAGCCCCCAGGGAGTGAAACAACTTTAATCGTATATAATATAAAGTTAATTGTCTAATTTTTAACTAGACGGATACCCGTCCAGAAGGCACTTAATCTGCACTCAGGTACATTTTATCATCCTTGTACAGAGCACAAAACATTTCGACAAAATTAAAACATTTTTTGTGGATTTAATTAGTTATAAGTATTCGTTAATTCGTATTTTAATAATATTATATTAATAACATATTTTATTGATATGTTTTAATATATGTTTATTAGATTTTATGAAAAAACCAACGTAGCTAAAGGTAAAGTTCCTAAGATGTCTTAATGCGTGGTTAAAAGTTTTTGGGTATAAAATAAAGGTTCTACTCGTACAAAATATCTCTTCTATTAATGATGACATAATCTAAAATAAAATGTTAACAAACATATAAATTATTTATCAGAAAGTGTAGCCTCAGTACAAGCGGTTTCACAAAATATGTATGGGAACGTGTAATTAACAAATTTATTTTCGAATTTACCATAATTGTTCGTTTTCTGTGATTAATTACTTTTATGAAAATTAACAAATATTATCATTAACATATGTTACTTTGTAATTTAATTATCTATGATAATATTATTAAAAAAAAATAATTATTTATTTATTTGTAGGTACTGGATAAAGTCTGAAACAACTGAACTAATTTCAATAATTATATCGCCAATAAGAAGTCATATTATTAAGCACTATCATAGGCTATATTTTTATAATAATGGTGGCATATGGCGAACGTGGCAAACATATCCTAGAGATTGAGTATTTAATCTCTTTAGGCTAATAAGTATAACATTAGTTTTCTGAAAACTTAAGTTCTTTAGGGATATGTGTTTTAAATATTTCATGAAGAATTAAATTTATGTTGTTGGGATTTGTAAATTTGCTTTACAAATCCCAACAACATAAATTTAGAAGCTAGAACGTAGACTGCCAATAAACAAAGAGTATGGCGCCACTATTCCGAAACTTACTTTAATTTTATTAATAAGAAGATTTAATAATACCGGCAAGTGTATATGCAAGCGCATTCAAGTGTAGATCCAACCTTAAATGTGATAAGAATAAGTAAAACCCAAACGCCACTTGAGGTAATTTAAAAAAAATATTTAACGACAAGAAATACATGCTCAAGTTAAAATTGTGACATTAGATTTCTTCAGAGCACTCCAGTTTTGTGTCGCTGTCGCTTGCACCCCACCCTTTCCATCAAACTCACGTGGCGCTTTTAAATTAAGATTGTATAATTATTGAACAAGATTTTTATAAACATTAGAAAATGTAGAAATTATTGGTCTCATCATTTGAATAACGAATCTAAAACGGTTATTTTGGGATTGGTATTAGCCTGAAACGGAATACGGCGTCGGCCTCACTGCAACAAAATATTCGTATCGATTGGACGAACTCGAAACGGGACGTACCAAGCGATCCGATGTTCTATTTTCAACATCACATCCCGCGCAAATCAAATGTATCTCGCCTGATTCGGACCGGCTTGATCTCTTAATATTTTTACGAAACCATTCTGTAGTTAAGGTATCTGTTATAATTAAGATCGCAGACTTATTCGAAGGCGGTCTCATTGCACAGCCTTAAAATGCCGGTATGAGAGTAAGCACGTAGCAGAAACATTGTCGTTCCGAATAAGTCGGGTCGAGGCGGACATATTTTATTTGAGTTGATACGATAACTGCGCTCGGTGGGATGTTTTTATAGTTCACGGTCGAACGTATACCAGCCGAGATATGTGGTAGGGCATCTACCTAAACGAATTCGATTAAAGGAAACATTTCAAAAAATTATAAAATTAAACTTATTTTTTCAATACAGGAAATAAGCCCACTCACGTTTTTATATTAATCGAAGTGATAAGATTATTGTAATGTAATTTTTAACTTATAGAAATAATTGAAAATATTAAAATGAACGAATGAAATAATGATGAGTGTTTAAGGAAACTTTTTTTTTTATAATAGAACGCGGCAAACGAAGGATGCCTATAACCTTTTCCTGTCCATCCTCTCCCTCGTCAAATCCTCTTCCCCTTCCTATCCTTTCCTATAAGAAAAGGATAGGAAGGGGAAAAGGACCGGTATTAGGCCTCCGGCACCTCACTCATCAGACGAAACGCAGAAATACTTCTACTTCACGCCTGTCTTCTATGAGGTAGTGGTATTTCACCGGTTGAGCCGGCCCATTCGTGCAACAGATGTTGTTGTTGCTGGCTCTACAACTGTTAAACCTGTTGAGATATCGAATACGAAGGAAATATAAATGTTAATATAGAAGCTTTCAACAAGTTTTCAGTTAGGGTAGGTATGGTTTAATAAATATTTAATCAAGATCAGACTCTTAGTTTAACCATTGAATATAAAATGTTTTATCTCATTTATATTGTTACAAGCAAGAGATATATTTTAAAGGATATGACTTTCTTGACTTCTTACTTTGAATAAAGTAAAGCATTATATGTAGTAATTCGACCTTTAATTTCCGCAATTTAATTAACATTAACATAAAAATTGAGATCATTAATAAAAGAAGCTACATAAGTTTAAATGTACAATAATATTTTAAACAAAACTAATTAAAAAGATAAAGATAAGACCTTCAAAAATTTAATTCAATAAATAATTGTCGCCATAGGACTAAATAATAAACTATAAACACAATAATTAAGCTGCGGCTGTAAAGGGATGGACAGAGATCACATTTTTTTAAATTTATTTAATATAATCTAGCAAAATGTAGGTATATCACAGCCTAGAATGATTTTGTTATAGTTTAGCCGTTTGAAAAACTAACTCTTACGTGGAGGGTCCTAGGTTCCCAGACAAGATAATTTGGAGTACTTTAAAAGATATAAAAAATTAAAACAGAAATTTAGCTTTTCATAAACATTAAGGTAAATTGTTCGTCTCAAATATAATAAACCTTTCCAGGTAATCGAGATATTTTCTTTATATGTTAGTATCTACATACCTGTAAAATAACTTGTACTTCAATAAGTTGGATGAAAATTTTTATCCAAAGCCCTGTTGTATCTTATATTTTTAAAATCACTAAAATAACTAATATGTGTGGCACATATTCACGTAATGTCCACCGGACACCGGACTCCCAATTTAAATAAATTCCTACTTCGCATAACAAAATGAATATTATTTGTATAAATATTACCTTCATATGTTATCTCACCAAACATTCGAGGATTTGCTTTTAAATGTAAATTTTATAATAACAATATTAGATTTCATTTTTTTTTCTCGTTTAGTACCGTCGCTCTGTAAAAATTCAAACATTTCTGTCTTGCGACTTATTACCATAATGCTCAAAAAGAAACATTTGTGTACCTTGTATGATAATTTTATCCACCAGGGTTCGACGGAGACGGGGCTTAGGTGATTTTGTTGAGATGTCTGTATCGATATTACGCTGTTTGTTATCATTAACTTCATTAAAAGGTAGGCGTTTTATGTAAAGGCACGCCATTGATTGAAAATTATTTCTGATTTCATTAAAAAGAAAAAATCATGAGAAAAAAGTATTGTAGCAATTTACCAAAGAGGTTCGTATCCCAAATCATTTAAATATAAATTAACTTGTTTGTTTACAATCAGGGAGCTATGACACAGCAAATCTAAAATGTAACAAGGGATTCAATAAAAGTACTGCATGCGGCACATTTTCTTATCTGTTGGCATTACTGGTATAGAGGTTCAGTTCCAATATTATGGCGGAAGCGAAGAGATAGCTACCGACAGACTGTTCGCAATAACAGTAATGCGGGAACGAAGCTGGGCGACCTGCCAGAGCTATCGATCCAGAGAACTGACGGAACCAGAAAAACTAGACCCCCGAAATCATCTATCCACTCCCATATCCACCTACTGTTCAGACAAAGAGAGGGGTACGACATGTCAACGATATTTGGTCCCGCAGATGTACAAGTAGGTCAGAGGGAAAATTTACAAACACTATTCCCCGCGAATGTGGATTTTTTCTTTAAATAAACCGGGAAATATTTTCCGGGTCAATGCAAATAAGGTTATTTATCTGTAGGAAGGAAACCCAATACAAAAGGTGACTTTATTAAGGAAAAAAATCACCATACATAGATGATACTGATTTATGGACCAATTTTTTGTTTAAAAATATTTTTAAACAAAAAATAACGATGGTATTTTTTATGTAAACGGCTATATTATTACATTTTCACCATCATCAAAACTGCGTAAACGAAAGGTAAACTAAAAGTAATATGATAAAAAAAGTGATTACAAAAATCACAAGCGGAGTTTTATAGCGCTATAAAATATAATTAGGCAAATGAGAAAGATTTTTCGTCACTATTTCATCTTTATTAAAACAGGTGCATTTTGAATAATATTATAAAAACAACATAAATGAAATCCCACTGTATGAGTGTCAGAAATATGAACTGAAATTAGTTGGTTATATTATAATTTCGTTCGATTTGCTGTTAAAGCAAACAAAAAATGTCACCATTCAAACGTTAAATCAGTAAAGTTCTTTAGCGTCAAGATTTATAAGTATTTTTCAAGTATTTCTTCATTACAACGTCAAGTTTCCGAGATAAGTGTTAGGTATACACAAAGCGTATCTTTTATGCCGTCCATCGATAGTAGACCGTTCTAGAGTCTTTAAATCTTGTCCGCTCAGCAACGTTTTCCTCGGTCGCAGAGGAGCAGGGGGTATCAGATAAATTTGGTGGAAGTTTTAAGATATTGTGAAGGGACGCTATGCGACGATTAAGCGCTCTTAAGATAAAATATGTAAAGGTCGCCTTACGTTCGGCCTGACTACAGAATTCAAAGCACTTGAAGCATTTAAATGAGGGAAAATATTTTTGGAGTTGAAATACAAATTAACTTACATCTTTATGTAAAAACAAAACTCGATGACATTATTTGGGTGGTCTTATATATCTAAGGACATTAGATAAATGTCCGAACTCCTCGTATTAATTGCTTTGATTAAAATGAATGTCATCATAATAAAGTTGAGTTATATAGGACGAACACTAAGACTACGGTGCGCCCTCCACTCGACACAGTGGTCACTGTAAGCTCTAGATATATAAGAAAACTTGTTTTTCTTCTATTTATGATTAAAAAGCGTTTTTTTAATTGTTAAATTACAAACAATATAAAATAATATATGAAAGGTAAACAAATAATATATGAAAGGTTGTAAAAAATAACTATATTCAAATTTCTACCTACAGAAAACAAAGGTTTACATTTTAAAAGACTACGTATTTTTACGAAGCATTCTGTATTAATTCTAAATATCTTTGACAAAGAGAACTTTCATGTAAAAAGCACATTTGAAGCGTAACAAGAAATTAGGAAAACTTTTCCCTTGTTAGACAATGGTTTTCATTAATGTTACAATTTCGCTAACAAATTGTTGGCGGCACGTTTTTTTCGTGTTCTATGCGAAAATGCTGTTTACTAAGTCAAAAATAAGTTTACTACTTCCTATTAACGCTGCCGTATTACACAAAACTAGCAGTCATTATTCGTTGGCTTATTATGTCGTAATTTATTATGTGGTAACTATCTTCAAGCCTATGTTTCAATAATTATTTTTTTATTTACCAAATTTTTTAAAACACTTAAGGTATTATCGACTGGGATTCGAACTTTGACTGGTACTTCCGATCGTCCGACGGAATGGTGCTTTTCTATTCTATATCTCAAAAAGTAAGCTTGGACATAACGAATTATCAAATTCAAATATTATTAAAAAAGAAGAATGGTCTACCAATGTTATTAATTAAAAAAATTAAACAAAAAGTGGAATTAAACAAAAAAGATTTTTCAATGTGATTCCAAATATGATATGTAAATATTATTTTGCATTTATTAGGAAGTGATTTATAAACAATGCTTGCGCTTATAAATATGTTAGTATACTAATAAATTATAACACACAAAATGTTATGTCATTTATAAATAATAGCTAAATATGAATATGCATCATTTATATTTATTGTAATTTGACACCAATTTAAGTTATCTAGAGGAGCAAGAGAGTATAAAGTTAGTTCACTTGTAATTAAAATAATCAAAGAAGTAGAGGAAACATGTACCTATTTATTTGTTGAGTTATATGCAAATGTATCTAGATCCATTATTCTATAGTATTTCTAAAACTATTTTATTATAAAATATGTAATGTGTATACATTTATGCAATTAATGGCGTAATTCAAATACGTATTTGAATTACGCCATTAATTTAATAAAATAACACCTAAACAGAAAGTATCTAGGGGTATTTATAGGTAAAATAAGAATAGAAAAAGTAATTAGACACTTAATCTTAAGCATCTTCCATCTTAAGCATTGAATGAAAATAAAATTTAGTTCCACAAACTATTATATTATAACATGATACTACAATTTGAGAGAGACTAGCTATATGTCACTAAACAAGGATGTATAAAATTTTCATAACACTTTATTTTATTTGTTACCTTTTTCAATCCACAAAGGTTACATGTTAACTGTTTTACTAAAAAGGTTACATATCTGCGTTTAATGACCTGTATTTAATATGTATATACGTTAATATAAATATATTTATCTATATTTGAGTTATCAATATAAAGTAAAATGCTTTAATTATTAATTATTTCTTCAATAAAATTATTTACTACATATACAAATAAAAGAGCGATTTTTCCGTTAAACAAGCGTTTATGAAAGTAACATCGTTCAAGTTGGCAAACATATCTGATGTACATTGTTTGCAGAAAAAAAAACGTATTTATTCAACATTCATTACACCCAGTGGGGCTTGCTTAATGCACAATTAGTGGCTTTAGATGAAAACTTTACGTGGATACGTAGGCATAAGCCGCGACAGTGGCCGTCGGCACGCAATATCGCGTGACGCGATCCCGCCCCATTCGTATTACCTCCTATCCTACAAATAACTACAAATAACATGGCAACACACGTACAGTCAACACGGCAAATGTTTGCGAATCGAGGTTACGTTACCCCGCTAATTGACTGCGGCCATCAACAAGGGAATTAATGAATGCTTTTTACAAAGTAAACGTTTCCGATTCGATAATGTAAACAAGGTAAAACAGACAGAATTCTTCAACATACCAATTTGAATAGATTCTATAGTATGTCAACGTGAGAGTGTATTTTATTTTTATATATTTTAAACAGATGCACACATGCACACCAATATAACACAAAGGCATTGATTAATATATATGTCTTATGCTGTTTATTTAAAATATATACTGAAGCAACGCCAACACACGCTTCATCGGTATTCCGAATCAGTCCCACAAATTAAATATTCAAATGTCATATTGCGATACCGTATTCAAATAATTTGGTCTTGATTATTATGGACCTACAATTTAAATACATTAACTACTGCTTGGAATTAGTAGGTACAACCATACAATCACGATTATCATCAGATTAAATTAAACTGATATAAATTGCAATCGTTTTATTATAAGATAATGTTTATTTCTACAAACAAAGGTCATTTTATAATAAATATTTTAATATGACTATTTAGATAACAATACAGATACATAATATACCCTATATAGAAACAGTCGTGCTTACATTTTTTTTTATTTGGTATCTTAACAGAACAAATTTTGACTTCTATAGGAAACAGGGGTAATATAAACAATAGTAAAATTGTTATTATTGTAAAATTGTGTAAAAATACTAATAAATTATTGATCTTATTAAAAGCAACAATTATGATAATGAATGAAAGAAGATTGACAGGAAAATTTATGTTGCGAAAGTTAGCGGCAGGGTTGGTAGGGGTCGCCCTAGGCGATTGGTGATATACTAAAGAAAGGCGGCATTAACCAACCTACTAGCATGTATGTCTAGATGTTTGAATAGAGAAACAAGAGAGGTGTGCCAGATGCCGTGCCAAATGGAAATATGTCATCTCTGCCTTCGCCTCTAGTTAAGGGCGTGAGTGTTTATTTATTTAGTAAGATTATTAAAATGTGTGCCAGCTTGCTAATACAGGTACCTATCTGTACTATAATATTTTATATCCTTTTAGGTTTTACAGCTGACTTGTATCACCTAATAAAGAAGAATAGGTGGGTACTTATTCTTCCTTTATATACTTCATGATTTTTTTTATAAAATCGGAAAGTCATTATTACTATAAGCCAGCTGTAAAACTTTAAAGTATATAAAATATTACGGTTAGTTGGAACAATTATCATGAAAACAGTTCAGCTGGTACATTACGGGCGAATAAACGACACGGTAGGCCCGGCCCACACATTGGCTCGATTCTTATTTGCCCAAATAGATTTGTTTCAAGTACTTTATACACGTCGCAAATACCTATAAAGCGGGCAACGGAGCCTATCGATGTTGCCCACGGTCTAGACGGAAGGTAATGTAGAGTAATATTATCAATACTTTATTACAACAGATACGCAACCAGTATAAACAAGATGCGTACCTACATGCGTATGTGTACGCATACCATAATAATATACCTATTATTTAACACCTACATATCACTTTCGTAATGGATTATTTTATATAGAAGAAAGGGACAGCAGGGAAGAGTATCACGTGATGTTAAGTGAGTGAAATAGACACCTGCAAGAAATAGATGAGTTACCAGTCTTATGTATGGCAGACGGGACGTAGTTTATGAAGAGAGGAGTGATGGGAACGGGAATATGTTTCGATTTCATGTATATATTGGACATTTCTCTCTCTCTCTCTCACAAGGTGGATCGACGATCCGGTCAAGGAAGCCGGAGTCCACTGGATGAGGCCGGTTAAGGATCCATCTGAGTGGTGATTCACGGGGGAGGTGTACGTCTAGCTGTGGACGTCTTGTGATTAATAATAATGATAAAGATACATAATCAATAGAGATGCTCGCACCTGTAGAAGTTAATAGGGATGTTAATCTATGCATATATCTTACATATTCATAGAAGATACATTTTATTGTTAAGAAGAGGATTGTCATCGCGCTTGAGTAGTGCTAATCATGAATCATACAAAAGTAGGTACCTATAATAGTGCATGTTAGTCCTGTTCGCTTATTGTATTCAAGTAAAGAAAGCTTGTGTTATAATACCATGCTATTAATTGTTTGGTTGATAATATAAGAATATATACATGAAATTAGTATAGATAATAAAGTAAGTTATTCATATTTTCTTATTCAATAGGTTTGCGTCAGTTCCGGGTGTGTACATAATTGTTTTCAACGGACATTTTTAATTTATTTACGATGCTATCGCTACATGTGACTTGAATGTAACGTACGCACTTAGGTACGTGATTGTTTCGAGAAGACTTCGAACGAATTCTTACATACATTACGTAATACATTATCTGTATGGGTAAGATGATCGATGATGTTATCTTTATGTATTGGGTTCTTACGTAGGTGCAGAGGCGTTTAGATTATAAATATAATTCCCGCAAAAGAAAAATGAAAACTTTCGGGCATCTTCCTCCTGCCTTTTTCACAGCTATGTGGGGTCGGCACGTTACGTACTTCTCTTCCATATCCCTCTATCAGCCGTCATATCTGAATTCACACTCTTCTTATACGTGTCATCTTTCACACAATCCATCCACACTTTATCAGGTCTTCCTCTACTCTTGGAACCATCCATTGAGATTAACAGTGTCTAAAATCATTCACGTGTATGAAGTACTCAACTTTTTCGTGGTTTTGCAAATTATACTTTACGGTAAACGACTTCAAAAAAAAACGTTTTAAGGCGCCAACCAAAATTTGAATCGCTTTGAAAGCCACTCGTTACAAAATTGTTGTGTTCATCGTAAGCGATATTCGCGATGATAAAATTCCTAACATTCTACAATGAATCACGTTTGACGGTTTAATCTCATTTGTTTTGAACTTAGAGTTCATTTATAACTGTACATAGATCCAGTGATTCCTAGTTCTTCTTCCTATTTCATAATCAAAATTATACTGATTTCATATTTCAACGGATCGACATGAGCAAATGGGAGTTTAGCTTACTCTTTTTTTCATTTCCATCTTCACTTTTATTTTAATTGAAGAGTAAAACGAATATGTCATGTTTTTTTTAAATGAAGCATTTTTTTTATAAGCGCAATATTAAATTTAAAGATTATTATTAAATTGCACTAATTATGGAATTCAAACTGTAACCATTTTCAAACCTTTCAAATAAAATTATTAAATTGCTCATAAAATATCGTAGTGAGTTTTTATTTAACGAGCACAGTTACTGAGACAAGTGTAACGACTAATTAACGGTGTAGTAAAACATTTTGTATCTCGCAAAACTAGTTACAGAAAGGATCACTTCGGACTCATTTTTTTTTGTTTATGGTCTTCAAATTTAAACAAATGTTGTGAACATTGTTTCTTTATTTATTTTGTATATGGTTAAAAATGTTAGGTTAAGGGGAAGTTATATGGATTTGGATTTTTGTTTATTTATTCCCATAAATAATGGAAGGTGGTAATCGAACTAGCGGTTAACAATATGTTAATTAACTACCGCTATCCATAGGCAACAAGCCAATGAGTTGTAGATACGTTGTCTTAAATGGTGAAGGGGGTAGATAGAAAAAGTATTTCTATTTCCTATCCGTCCCTATCATATCATCCGAAAAGCAAGGGAGGAAAGAACGAGAGAATTATGCCTCCAGCACCTCATTTATCAGACGTAACGCAGAATAGTTCTACTTCACGCCTGTCTTCTGTGGGGTCGTGGTATTTCACCGGTCGAGCCGGCCCATTAATGCAACAGATATTTC
>DWTW01000462.1:0-16317 GCA_018246275.1 Papilio slateri
TTCTGTGAGGTCGTGGTATTTCACCGGTCGAGCCGGCCCATTCGTGCAACAGATGTTGTTGTTACGGGCTCTACCACATGGATCTAACGACTCTACATATGGATATAACGACTTCCAGCTATAGTGACGGAATTATAGTGGTCCCTTAATCGTCGTTATAGCTGAAATCTACTGTATTTAAGCATATTTGTAATTTATTAAAAAAAATTGATGATACGTAATCAATATTTTTTGTTTTTATAAAAGAAGGGGGCAAGCGAGCAGCGTGAACAACGTCGCCCATGGACATCTACAACACCAGAGGAACTGTGGACGCGTTGCCGGCCTTTAATAAAGAGGTATGCTCGCTTCTTATAGGACCCTAAGTCGTACTGGTTTGGAAATACCGCCGAGGACAGACCGTTACACAACGCGGCTGTGCGTGACAGAAAATTCCGCGAGAACCGCACCGTTGAGGAATGCCAGCCATCGAGGTGGTGTTGATGGTACTTGGCTGTCTGGTGTGTCGGGCGATGACGGAATTCGGCGGCAAGAATTGTTCCAAACAATTCTTCGGAACACTCCCCATGGTATAAACGGTTGTAAACTTATTTTACTAAATATTTATATCGTTAAAATTTATTTAAAAATCGATTGTAGATTGTGTGTGTATTATTCCACTCGTTAAGTAACAATGTTTAATTTAGTAAAGTCGTAGATGATGTAAAAATATTAAATATAATAAAATTCCAGATGGGTATGGACGGAGGCGGGTGCGCAGCCCGCGCTGGAGGAGGCGCTCGAGCTGGGCGGCTTCGGCTACCCCGCCATGTCGGTCGTCAACGCCAAGAAACTGAAGTTCTCCACTCTGAGGGGATCGTTCTCTGAAACTGGCATAAATGAATTCCTCAGGTAATTTAATTTCGATGTGTATTCGCGTAAATATTAGAAATCATATTCGATTTCTATTGAAAAATTACGAAAAAATAACGACTTATAAGAAGCGAAAAATTAAAATAACAATTTTTTTTTTTAGCTTCAAAATTCCAATTTATATTAATGTAATATCACCTCAGATTACTGTTTAAACTACAAGTATAATTAAAAACTATTTATAACACACGAGAATAATGAAACGATTAAGAGACACCAATCACTCACAGGGATCTTTCGTTCGGCCGAGGCCAAACTGCGCCGGTGAAGGGCGCGGAAATGCCCAAGGTCAGCTCCACAGACCCCTGGGACGGCAAGGACGGGGAACTGCCCCCCGAAGAGGACATTGACCTCTCCGACGTCGATTTGGAGAAGGACGAGTTATAAGTGAGAGTTTTGACCGCGAGACTGCCAAAATGAGTGCGTGAGTATTTTTAAGATCTTTGAAGTCTCAATCATCACTATATTTAATGTTATTCCTTTTTATTATAGATACAAACATTTTGTTTAAAAAAAAAGGATAGACTGCTCAATGTGCTTACGTTTAAATATGTAAAAGTAAACATTTTTAAATATGTTATATCTTAAATAGTTACTTTGTTTCGTTGAAAGAATAAGAAGTTGAAAAAGCTTAGAAATTGCATTTAACTTACAGTCTATAGCAGGGGTGAGCAACCCGCGGCCCGCGGACGGTTTTACGACACGGATTTTTAGCAATAAAAAAAATTATTTTATAAAACATACGTGGAATAACAGCTCGTGTTATTATCCGGGTTGAAGTTTATTTATATTTTTCTACTACAATATCTTAATAATTGTTAGTGTAATTAATGTCTTAGTGTTGCAATTAGTGAAATAAATTTCGTTATACTCAATTCCATATTTAATCGACACTTGTTTTGTCGATACTTACTTTTATTTACCTTTATTTTGTCCATATATTTATTTTGAAGCACTTGATTTTGGCCCGCCGATAATTTTTTTTTAACCCTTTGCTTGAAAAGGTTGCTCACCCCTGTTCTACAATCATAATAAATATTAATTTTAAATTTGTATATTCTATAGAACTTTCCATATATGACAATATATATAATAATTGTACAATTAGTAACATATCTTTGAAATTATGTCGTGCAAATACTGTTTAATGAAATATTTATTTTTCTATCATAAATATGTTTTTTTTTAATATATCACTTTATAGCGATTCGAGAATTTGTCAGCGTCAGAGACTAGGAAACAGATTAAAAAGGTTTTTTGATAGCAACTGCAGTGGTCAATGTAAATAGGTCAGTAGGTCAATGTAGTAAAACATTTGACAGATCTGATTCAATTCTAATCAGAAATTGGATTGTTGTTAAATAATTATAAATCAATAATTACTATTAATTAATGTTAATCCCGACTTGATGCTGGCTGTACACTAAACGGGACTATTTTTTGTAACATTCTGTAATAGTGAATGGTCTCAATAATGTAATTTATTTTGTAATTTTAATAAGGCTATTAATAGTATTTTGACTGTCTTTCTTCCAGTGTCTAGTGTAAAGTTTTTGATATTTGTGATTTGTGGCCATGTTTTGATGTCTAATTGGAAGGCTAATAAATTTTCACTATACTAATATTGTTTTTCATTTAACAAATTTTATTTACAACTTCGTGATTCATGTTCTCCAATTAGAAATTGACACGATTTGAACTTGACAAGGATATCAATGTGAGTTTCAAAGATTTAACTGTTCAACATGATGGAATAAGCTCTTGGGATACTTCAAAATTAAAAGTTAACCCTTGACTAACCAAAGATAGAAGAGGTGGATATCAATTTTCAGATTAAAAAAAATGGTTATAATCGAGAAATTATTTTCGATATTCATAAAAAAAAATGGATTTCATGGTAAAGTGAACGACCGTTTTTTATCAATATGACACAATGAACTGCAACTATCAGGAGAGATTATATCATTTAAATCATTGTGCGGCTATGTGTCAGTAGATTGATAGTTGAACCAGTAAAAACGCAATATCTGGATCGGGTTCAAGTTACACATGTTTCACAATTTCTACACGAGTTATTATTAGTTTTAGTAAAAAAAAAGATTTTGAGTAGAATCTCCATAGATTCCTTCAGTCCCGAAGTGCGACGATAAAAAAAAATGATTTTGTTTTTAGTGTTACCAAATAGACGAAAAGTATATAAATTGTTTAGAAGAAAATTCTTGCAAGTTTAATGAAAAGAAATGGACATATAAAATGTTTAGGATAAAATAAAGAACGGGTTAGTAGAAGCTACCACTGAAGTATGTGGAGTGAATAAGAAGAAGAATGCAAGAAGAGCCAACATGGTGTGGTGGTTAGTGAAGACAGAATGGACGTGAATGCGAAGAAGAAAGCTTGGATTGATTTACTGGCAATAAAATTCAGGAAGTCAGATTGTATGGCTGAAGACATTAAAAGAAAAGTGATTTCGTTGTTTAAGAAAGAGAGTGAAAGAAGTAGAGAACAGAAAGAAAGAAAGGAGAAGGATAAGAAAAGATTATCTGACTTCCGTTTTTGAAATATGTCAAGTATGCCAGAGGTAAATCAGAACAATCGAGAATTAATTGTGTGTACGTCACGTAAGTGATGGAAATGGGTTTATTTTAAATTATGAAACTGCAATTTTGGAAAGATGGAAGTAATATTTCAAAAGTGTGTTTTAGTGTTAAGAAGTGTCGCTGCTAAACTCACCAACTTCGAATAAAAAAAAAGTATGTACAAAAGTGAGAGTATCATTGAAATCGTGAAAACTATGAAAAATATGAGAGCGGGCAAAGCGCCGGAATATCATAGGGAATCGTTTGAAATACTAAGGACTGGGGACGTTATAGTTACAGACTTGCTGTGGGTCTTGTTTAATATATGTTGGAGACGTGGCCGAGATGGCTGAAAGGCTGTTATCGTCCCTTTGTATAAGGGAAAAGGTTCAAAGCATGATTGTTAAAATTATCGAGGAATCAGTCACATTCATTATCCGGATCAAGCTGAATCATCAGCATTGTGGGCAAACTTAATGCCAAGGTGTTAATTGTTAATTGAGTCATGAAAGAAATAGAAGTATGAATATGGAATGCACAAACCGGCTTTAGGAAAGGGATGGTATACACGGATCAGGTATTTTCTTTGCGTATGATCACAGAGAAGTTTATAGGCAAAATACCATTAAATTTTCTGTGTTTCCATAGACTTTGAAAAGGCTTATGGTAAAGTATGGAGAGGTGATCTGTGGTCCACATTGGCTGCATAGGAATTGAGCAGTGATCTAATAGAGGCGTTAAAGTATCTTTATAGAGATTCTTCAGTTTCTGTTAGAATCACCGGGGCCTACTCGGACTGCTTTAGCATCAATAAAGGTGAAAGACAAGGCTGTGTAGTGTCCCCGTGGCTGTTCAATCTCTTTATGGACGACTGTTTGAAATCTTATGAATCTGTCTGAAAAACGCTGATTGTGGATTAAGAATGGATGAGTTACTTGTTAAATGTCTTCTGTACGCCGATGATAGTATTTTCATCACGGCCTAGGACTTACAACTAATGGTAAATGGTGGAAGATAAATATAGGTAAGACGAAAGTTATGGTGTTTGAAAGAGAAGAAAGTAGGACAGTGTACTAAATAAATATAAACGGTAAGAAAGTTAAACAGGTGGATGAGTAAATATTTGGGATGCATGTTCAGTAGAGATGATGGGTATGTTAAAGATATAGAACGAGGAATGAATGCGGGAAATACAATGAATGAGGCTATAGGAATAGTAATGAGGAACCAAAATGTGTCTATAAAGGCACGTTTGGCAATAAACAATGCTATATTAGTTCCCACCTTAATATACGAGTAATAGTTTGGTATGAAAGGGCAAACATGCTAGTAAAATTAATGCAGCTGAGATGCGGTCACTGAGAACTACGCCAGGCGTGACAATGAATGATAGGATTAGAAATAGCGTTGTAAGGGAAGAGTGTGGTTTAAAAGAGGATGCAGGGGTGATCTTACACATTTGCCGCCTGGCGGCTATTCAAGTTTTGCCGCCCCTTCTTTTTTCAATTCGATACCCTAATTCACAATTATATTAATTACATTTTTTTTGTCATTGTAATTGCAACTAAGACTTACATGATAAGTGCATTATAGTGCTCATTACATCAGCTTTTTCCGTGACTGGTGTAATTGTGTACTAGGGTATCGAATTGTCAGTTCAATTTTTGCAACCCATGATTTAGTGAAGTTTACACGAGACATAGTTTTTGGATATATTTCTGAGCTAACAAAAGCTCAATCATGTAGTTCTTATAAAGTGGGGTAAGGTATGCGTTAAAACTACCTACACAATATCAACACACCTGAGACAAAATAATTTACATTCGGTATATGTTTGTAAGTAGATTTTATTGCTTAAAACAACTAACAGCTTGAAATAATACGAACAATAACCCTATTAAATTATCTGTTAGCAATATAAAAAGACAAGAAAGATTATATCGTCCCGTTTTAAATTTTGTTTAAACAGCAACGAAGCTAGGCCTTTTAACGATCCAGAATTAGTTTTCTTAAAATTATTTTAGAAGAAAGGTGGCACTGAAGACGCATTCCTGAACTAAGTCAGCTTATAAATCATTAGGATAACTTGGATAGGATAATTTCTTCCAAGAAAATGGCTTTTCCCGTCATGGTCGATGGTGACAATTACTCATTTTGATCACAAATGAAAACTTCGTGTAAAATCTCTTGTAGGTCTCCTTCCGTTTTTTTTTTAACTCGGACTCGAGACTATCTATGAGCCGAGAAATGTATTAACCCTGAAAGTTTCACTCGAAGGCATTCGAATTTCTTCATCGGGTATTTCATAAAATCTTTTTTTTTGCGTGTCTTTTTCCCCATCTCTTTAGTATATTGCTTCGATACGCCATTCGATATTCCATCGCTTTTTCTTCGAAATATTTATAATTCTCTCGTTCAGCTGCGAACAACCTAATGAGTATCACTCCTCAAGATCAGCAACAGTGATCAAATCTACGGTCCAAGCCTGAATTTGAACATTCACTTTGTTTATTCTTTAAACAAAACATTCCACACTAAAATCATTATTGCCCTTTTCAGTATTTCCAAATTCAAAAATATTTCCGCCGCTTCGTTTCGCGTTACAGACTTTTCGTTACAATAATTCTTGATTGATCCCAAAGTTTTACTAACTTCGTGCCAAGTATCTCTCAAACTTTTACACGCGTCCTCTCTAGCTGATTAACGTGTCAGATTCATTATCTCTAGGGCTTTGCCTTTAACAATTTCACTCTTTCATTTTTCATTCTTTCATTTGTGTCGAGCTTACGAAAAAAACGAAAATTTCCTGTAGCATCATGTAAAAGCGACAAACTTCTGTACACGATTTAGCAGCCGCAGTTGCTACAAAATTTAAAGAACGGCCAGAACAAGGCACGTAAAAAGCGAAAGGTGCTTGGTTTTGAATTTTTACCTGCAAGACATTGTACATGTCAGATATGTTCGCAGCATTATCATATGACTATTCACGACACACAATATTTATGATCAGTGTTTTTAAATTTTTAATTTTAATAAAAAAATTGGGGCCATATTTGCCGCCCCCTAAAATCTGGCGCCCTAGGCTTCTGTCTACTCAGGCTATTGATAATTTTGCCACTGGGACGTTGTAACTAAAATTGAGAAAGGTATGCTGTATGTATTCGACGGTTTAAGCATACTGAGAGGATGAAAGAAAGAAGATCGGTAACAGAAATTTATGTTGCGAAAGTTAGTGGGAATGTTGGTGTTGGTGAAAATAGGGGTAGCCCTGGGCGAACTTACCGACCAGGTTGGTGACATTAATATGTCACCAATCTGGTTGGTGTACGTTGGCATGCATGCTTGTCGATTACGGGTACTCTTAATGGGTGGTACTAAAAAGTTATTCTTCATTAAGCAAAGATACAGGTACAAATTCAAAACCAAGCCAACCAACCTTTCCTTTTTACGTGCCTTGTTCTGTCCATTCGAATTGAATTTAGTTAAGCTTCTACTGCTACGTTTTTTTTGTAAGTTCGACACAATGCTAGCAAAAATTAACGAGTGATATCGGGAAAGGGAAAGCCCTATGGAGAATGAATCAGACACGTTGATCAGCTACAGGGGATGCGTGTCAAAGATCTTAAAACTTTGGAATCAATCAAGAATAATTGTAACGAAAAGTCTCTAACGCGAAACGAAGCGTCGGGAATACATTTGAATTTGGAAAAACTGGAAACGGCAGTAATGATTTTTGTGTGGTATGTTTTTTTTTTTTAAATAAACGAAGTGAATGTTCAAATTCAGGCATGAACCGTAGATTTGATCACTGTTTCTGCTGATCTTTACGAATCACTCATCAACTTTTTGGCAGCTGAACAAGAATGAGAATTTTTAAGTATTTCGAAGAAAAGGCGATGGAATATCGAATGGCGTATATCGAAGCAATATACTAACGCGATGCAAGATGCAAGTGCTGACTCTTGGTTTTGCTTGATTGTAATAAGTGGGAATAAAAAACAAATTACATATTATTATATATTTGAGCATTATTTCATTACTTTATAATCAATGTAAAATATTTAAAAAGTTACTACATTTCTCATACTACATACATAACTAAAAACTAATATATCTTACACAATGCTGGTTTATAAAAGTATTTGCATTTCATAATTCCTTGTAAATTACAATTAATTAAATCTCAATATATAAATGGTATATAAATTGTAAAAAATACAATGCAATTGGTAGATACTAGGAGATTTTTTATCATATTACGTATTTGTAAATAGCAAGCCATTATATAAGTCACCTTGGTAAAATTTGTAAATGGTCAAATCTATGGCACTTGTTTGAAATTTAATGACATGTAACTAAGTTTTTCACTTAAAATGTTGCAATATGTCATAAGTATATTTGTAACTTGCATATTTTAATACTGATAATAAAAAATATTTTGAAAAAAATCTTACAATACAAATTGTTTAAATCTGAAAAATGTAATTTACATTTAATTTAAATGTGAAGTTTTATAATCTTACAAATAGTTATTTACTGGGGTAACATTTAGGACAACATACTCAATATCCCTTTTAGTATACAATATGTTACAATTTTTTTCAGTAAAGACCAGTATTTGGCTTAAATTTAATTTATAATACCATTTCCAACCCATTACTTCTCAGATCAAATGTGTATTTTGTACTGTAATATTGAGTTTTTTTGCTTAGAATTATTTAAAACTAAATTATGTGCTGTATATAATTAGATTTTACAAAATATTCACTGGAAGCTCTTTTAATATTCTATTATACTATAAACAATTTAGATTGAAGAACACTACGATTATTAATATTGAAATTGTTATAGATATAAACATAAAAGTGGTTGTTTGAAAAAAAATTCTTAATAGTAAACATTATTTGACATTCTATAATTTCTAAATCATATGTAAAAGTATCGACTGTGAGTTTACACTGCTAAAAACATCACATAAACAAGTCTCATCTCTGTGTTTCTGTATAAAAAAACAAAGATGACAACATGTTGGTGAATGTTTTCGGCAGTGTAGACTCATGGTAACACAAACTCAAAAAATTACTGTTATTCATAAAAAAATGTATCATATAAGTTATTTTATGAAATAGTAATTAACAAATAGTATCATAAGCAGATATGCAATGGATATTCTAAAACTTATTTTAGCCACAGTAAATATAATCTTAAGCTACATTTGTTAATCCCATCATATCATACTTTTTGTTCTTCTGACATATCACAGGATAGCAAATAGAAAAATAATATAAGCCGACAATAGCTAAAATAAAAGAGACAACTAGTGTTATAATCCCCCAAGCTGATATTCCCAAACCTCTTCGTGTGGCACTTTGTCCTGCAATTCCTTGGGTACCTGTGCCTGCGTAAGTTTTCGATTGCTGTTCATTGTAGCCTTTGCTGCCATACTTGCCGCCGTAGCCTCCTCTTCCGAAACCCCTTAATCCCTCACATGGTAATAATTGGTTTAAAACTAAAACAGTTAGGTTATTAATAACATGTTAACAAATTATTTAATAGATGTTGTTTAATAGAAGAAACATGAAAGATGTGAAGTAATATATTGAACAAAATCCACTTACTAAGAAGAACTAGGGTCAAGCGAATAAACGATTTAATCATTTTTGTTGATTAATAATATATTGTATCGTCCAGAGTTTAATTTGTTTTAATATAGCAAACAAATCAAATTGACAGTGGGAATGTAAGGACATAAGTGAGTTTTTTAAACATTTATGTAAAAATACACTTTTTTTTATTTTACAAGCAAATAAAACTAAACAAACTCGAACTCACAAACTTTTATCAAAGAGTAAAGCAAGTTAGAATAGAATCCAACATTAGACTATAGTAGAATTTAATTTTTTTTTTATTTTCTTGACTTGGTAACATAGGTCATATCTTATTTGAAAAATGTTCATTACTTTGGAGAATTTAATATAAGTTTGGTAACTAGCAACAGATTATATTAAGAGCTTAAAATCACAGACTAAAATAAGTGTTCACTTTTAGGCTAATTCCACAATTATGAAACTCAAAACGAGAAAGTTATGTTTTAATATCTTTTTTCACTCTCATAACTTTGGAGTTTGATATAAGGTGAAAATAGTTAAAAGTTCTAATAGTTTAATAAATCTCTAATAATCTAAAATAATATTTGATGAAATAAATATTCGTCTGTTATTTAAACAATTCATTTCGTAGTCTAATCTCTTACTAATATAAACGAAGTCTATTATGAAAATTAAAGTAATGATACATATAAAATATTTAGCAAACTAATATGTTCTATGGATTGCAGTACAATCTTTGGCATGGGCCATAAAATGTTACGTATTTCCTATTTCATACGGTGGCGTGTACTTCCGTTATTTTCTCACTGAAGTGCGTTGTCAAATGTCAAAAGGAAAATGATACCGGCGATGGCGAAAATATCGTTTAGCTTAGTGTTTCTGCTTTGTGTTATAATAAAGTGTAATGGCGTGAACGTTGATATAATATCTAGTGATATAAGGTTAAAGAATGTCGATCGCCACATAGACATTTCATCTCAACTAGTCAGAATAACATCAAAAATAACCTTGGAGAACGCGGGACAGAAACCGGCAAAGACCTTTTTGTATGCCGTTGAAAGCGCGACAAACAACAATTTGGCCTTTGTTGGTGTTAAGGATAACAATAACAAGGATTTGCGTTTGGTAGAAACTACAGTGAAAGGACATGACGCGGTCAAATTTTGGCGAGTTGAATTAAAAGAACCTATCAGCGCCGCATCTTCCCTTGTGCTGACAGCAGAAGCGGTGTATACTAAATCTCTGCTACCATATCCGACTGCTATTACTCAGCAGGAAGATCAACTAGTAAAATACAATGGGAACCTTTATTTCTTTACTCCTTACCAAGTAACCTCGCAAAAAACAAGTATTGCTGTGAATACGAAGACAATCGAGTCGTTTACAAAAGTAAAACCGTTTTCTCAGCAAGATGGTACTATTTCATATGGTCCTTACAGTAACATTGGGTCATTTACAGAAAAAGAATTAAGTGTACACTATAAGAACAATTCACCTTTCTTAACGGTAACGCGTGTTGACAGATTGATTGAAGTTTCACACTGGGGAAACATTGCTGTTGAAGAAAAAATCGAAATAGAACATACAGGTGCTAAACTTAAAGGACCGTTCTCCCGCTATGATTACCAACAAGACCACCACAGTGGTCCAGCAAGTGTGCGCTCATACAAGACCCTACTCCCAGCTTCAGCTGCTGATGTGTACTACAGGGACACTAATGGAAATATTTCCACTTCAAATATGAAGATCAAAAAAGATTCAGTTGAGTTGGACCTTAGACCTAGGTACCCACTGTTTGGTGGCTGGAGATCACATTATACACTTGGTTACAATGTGCCAAGCTATGAGTACTTGTACCATTCTGGCAATGAATACATGCTCAAAATGCGAGTTGTAGATCACATTTTTGATGATATGCAAGTCGATGAGTTGGTTACCAAGATTATTTTGCCTGAAGGTTCAACAAATATCAAAATCAATATTCCATACAGTGTCACCAGGTTGCCAGACAGTCTGCATTACACATACCTAGATACCAAAGGCCGCCCAGTAATAACCTTCACAAAGACAAATGTTGTAGAGAATCACATTCAAGATTTCCAACTTCGATACACATTCCCTCGTCTTCTAATGTTGCAGGAGCCTCTACTAGTTGTAGGCTTCCTTTACATGCTTTTCCTGTGTGTAATAATTTATGTAAGATTAGATTTCTCCATTCATAAGTCTGAACATCCTCATAAAGAGTAATTTTAGTTAAAAATTCAATTTATATAAATTTTTAGGAAGGTAATATTTCTGTTCAAGCACATTTGTATCACCTCAAACATTTATTTTATGGAGAATATAAGTGATTTTACCTATTCAAGTGTTTTTATTTATTCTTCTATTTTGCAGGAAATCTTAGGAATAAAAAACATCTTTTATGCTGGAAATAACTTATAAATTAAAAATTATTTATTTTGTATAAAAGAAACTACACCCCTGAAGATACAATCAGATATTAAGATTCAAATAGAGCATCTCTCACCATTTGGAATTCTACTTAGAATTAATTATAAATGTCTAGTTCAAATTAAACATGGAACAGCTAAATGAAAAGAACTTATTAAAAACAAGTTTATTTAATGAGTTTTAGATGTTGGCGATGTTGGAGTAGAAACTAACAACTTCACAAATAAATTTGAAATAAATTTGAGCATATTATGTTCAGAGAAAAATGCATATTGTATTATAATACTATTTACACAATGGCAGAGGTTTATTAATAAAATGAGAATAATAAACATATTTTTTATATAAATTATCATCCATGGTATATCTGTAATTTAATACTAATATTTTATAAAGCACAATTATTTATAACACAAAATGTAAGTACTTTATTGTAATAAATTAAACTTAAATCTGTGTAAATTATAGACAAACCCAAAACAAAATAACTGAAATATTTGCCACATTTTTTTTCTCCAGCCATTATCTGAGCTGAGATAGATTATTAATAGACAACAAACTGAAATAAATTGTTTAGAAAATGATCTTAATTTTACTGTCTCTACAACATTTTCTTGTTGCTCAAATGACAACGAAACAAATTTTGTTCAAACATTGAAAAAAAGTAAAAATAAAAACCATGATCCTCTAATTTCATAACTTAATTTACAAAAAAAGAAAAACAATTAGAGTATTCCCGCAGTTTCCTGCTGCAGAGTAGACAAAAAATATACAAAATGGTCACAATTGCTTGACCTTTGTACTCCCTTAAGTTCAAATAACTACAGTGAAGTCTTGAAAGATATAGACTGCAGTTTAAGTAGAGAGTAATTTAGAAATTCCGATAATCTTGTGCCTATCAAGTCATACAAGCTACAAATAATGTATTCATCACGAACAAAGCTGATATATATCAATTTAATATCATAGTACATTCTAGTTTATCCAAGTGGGCTGTACTCCGAGGGTTTGATTCTCAAGACGACTGGTGCACTCGTACAGGGCAGTATGGCCAGCTCGGTGACCACCGCGGTGACGAGGCTCGGCGGAGTGACGTCGTACGTCAGATTCAACAGCGTCATATTGGGATTCGATCTCCAGTCCTTTAGCGGCGAATTCTCATCCGTCTTGTCAATCAAGTCATCAGGATCACCTAGGTGGAAAATATAATTTTGATTGGTGCTTGAAATGCAACGAAAAGTAATGAATTATTGGATTCAAAATAATGTATGAGATCCATTTAATTGTAACAATAAATAAAATGTTTTGTGTTATTACACAAACATTTTTTTTTCCTAGATAAACCCTGGCCCTGCATGTGCCGCACTTTGGGTAATGGGTAGTAGTGGCCAATTGACATAAGTGGAACCAGTCGTATTGGGCCTCTACATAAAAATATATAGGTGTCTTTTCGATTATGCCCAAAAAAATAAGCAATAAGGTCTGTCTCCTATAAATATATTTGGTATAATGATGTCTCACCAATCTCGTTGTACACGAAGGCGTCAGTCTGCACGCGCTCGGAGAACTTGTGGGTCTCGCAGGCGACGAGGACGGGCACGTTGCGGCTGCGCGCCACCAGCGCGACCTGCGCGCTGCCCACCGGCCCCAGCACGGACCCATTCACCAGCAGCGCGCCCGCACCCAGCAACACCTTGCTTATCTACACAAGACACACATATATTTAAATATACAACAAGTCTGGCCTTGGGTAGGTCCTTAAGATGCGGCTACAACAATGGTGGAGCTCCACAACGGCAATAGCCGTTGTTTTAATGTGTTCATATCATATCATGAATGGGACCATGTACTGGGACGGAAAAAGTTGAACAACTCTCTTGGCAGACCATGGCAATTATATGTGGCATGCTTTATTATGATTAAAGAGTACTCTAAACATACATTGGATATATTAAAATTATCTTTGGAATGTATAATTTGGAACGTAAATGCTTTTGCACATATCATTAAATACTTGTAATTTTTTATGTACTCTCTTTTCATGTAAGATTTAGATAATATACAGGCACTCACATTGCGCATAAGGAAGCTGACAGCGGAGATATCAGCGTAGGTACAGGGCAGCCCGCACGCGGCGAGACGACGTAACATCTCCCGTGCACCGCGACGTACGCGGTCGCCCACCACCACCGCTCGGAACCTGACCCCGCTCTGCCACGCCTCGCACAAGATGCGCTCGATCAACGACGAACTGCAAGACAACCGACATGGAAGTTCCTAGGTTCTATTGGAATTGGTTCGAAAGGATCATGTTTTAGCACTTAATTACCACAAGATGCTAAATAATAACTCCTTCATGACTGTCTATTGTTTTTATACTTTTGATTTGTATTTTTCTTTTCTTTTTAACTTACTTCTTTCTTTGTAGTCTTATGTTCTTTCTTTCTTTAGAAATATAGTCTAGTCTAGTAATTTAATGTACAGTTTTTAGTGCTTAATTCAACCTCAAAGTTAACAAAACCATAGATTAAATTCTAATTGTTCTCAGTGACACAATCTATAGGAAATATTACTAGGTATATTTTTTTATTCCCTACCTAATTATATCTGTTGTTTCTGTATGTCTCCTTAAAAAAATCTAAATAGAAAATCTTGTTAATTAAAGTTGGTTCGGTGGCGACGTACCATCCATAGGTCAATATGTTGTCCCCGTGGGATATCTTGTTGCGCACGGCTATGCTGATGGCCTCGCCCGCCATGTCGATCTGCTCTCTGATGTACCTGTCAATGTCTTCCTCGAGATTTTTCTTAGCCTACAATAAAAACATTTTTTATTTATATTTATTTATGTAAATACCGATACCGATTTTCATTTCATAATTTAGATTGCTAATATTGGTTCGATGATAGTACGGCTTACTTATATAATTACTCTAAAATACATACATGAATATATTGTTTCATCTCATGTGGTAAATAACCAAAGACCAAATAACAAAATACCTCGTTACCCCTACAGACCTCACACTTAACACACTATTACTTAAAGGCTGCTAAAATAACTTAGTCTCCAAGTTCTGGACATTGAGGAACACTATATTTGTAGGGTACTTATTCGAACTAAATATGATTCGAGTAAGACGACGTATTAACATCAAGTCCGTCCAATGACATTACAATGCCTTTTAAATAAACACTCACGCCCGTACCCAGCGGGGTAGGTAGAGATTACGAATTTCCATTTGGCCCGGTCCTGGTCCAACTCTCTCGCTTCTTCTCCATCCATACATCTCATATATGCCTATTGGTTGCAGCGTTAAACTTTTTACACTATGGTGATGAGGATGCTCATTTTCTCTGCAGGTTAATTTAAATTTATCAGTATAAATATCAGTGCTCACTTGAAATTCATCCAAGTTATTGGGCAGTTGCATCAGCTGTCGCCGGAAGTGCTTCACTGCATTGGTCTGCGACGCGGAGGGCTGTCTCATAGCCCAAAGAAAGTCTAAGCTCGCAGCCAAGTGGGATTCCAATCCACGCGCGAACTCTGTCTTAGCGGGCAGTATATAGTCTCTTACCATCTGTTGAATTATATGTTAATATACTATATTAGATACTGCCAACCAATTTTAGTTCGCTCGAATAGATAGACAAATAAAATATAGTCTTTTATATATTGTAATCATGAAAAAAATAATGGTTACAAAGTTGTGAAGCTAAGAAGTTTTCTCTTCTGATGTACAGTCCTAAGACTGACAGTTTTTTCACTTTATATTTTATTTTTATTTTATTTTATTAGGTACACAGAACAGTTTATATCATGTACATACTTATAATTAAGACACAATACTTAAAGCCTAGATTATAAACCAAGGTGTGTGTACACAGCGTGACAAAAATTTATGTGTTTATACAATGCGATAAAAGTGAAGGTCTGCAAAATTAATCTGTTGTTAAAAAAAATTAAGAAAACAGGAAAAAGTGGGAAAAAAAACAGAAGTTATTGTAATATTTTGAAAACTGCCCTTCTAAAAACAGCATATTAAGTGATGAGCTATTGTAAAGACGTCGCATTCTAACAAAGGGGATGTAATAAGAACTATTATTTTTAAAAGTTCGAAGTGGAAAAGGTTTTTGAGACCGCGTTAACTGTCTCGTGTTTATATCAATTATTCTAATACATAAAAAGTTGTGTTACTTTACACCATATTTATAGCTCAAGTACTCCATACAATTTTTTTGATCTTTGATTTTTTGGACTTGTCTCCGTCCCGAATTGCAGAGTAACTAATGATAATATGAATTCACGAAAAAAAGTTTTCAAAGTATCATTATAATTACCTTCTTGAGGGCGTCCAGTAGCGCTATACATCTCGCATTTGAGCCTGTCACCACTTGCGAGGCCAACTGTACGCCCAACTTGATCACAGCTGGATGCAAACTGAAAGAAAATAAACATTCATGACTCAATATTTTATGTCCTTTTTAGTTACTAAAATATTCCACAAAAGCCTTAAAGTTTCATTTTTTAATCTTGCTTTTTTAGTTTTACCTCTATTTCTAAGCCAAATAAATGACCGTGATAATGCCAATATAATCAACTTTGTGTCACACAATTATTATTGAATGAAATATCTCTAGTTACCTGAATTATGTAAAAAAATATATATTTTTTATTATATATATTCAATTTAATATGATGAATATTCACTTACTTAGAATTGAGTGCAATCTTCTTTAATGCCTCTTTGTCGTGCTCGGTGTACAAG
>DWTW01000463.1:0-16315 GCA_018246275.1 Papilio slateri
CGATAGATGTTCTTAAGCACATCTATGAATTATTCATTAATCTATGCATACAATTTCCAACAAGATAATTAACCAATATTAAAATTATCGTGCTTGGCTAGTGTTGTTAAACAAATAAGGTTTAATTGACACCTAGGAGGAAGAAAGAAAGAGATAACTTTGAATCAATTTTCTATAGATAGATTAATTGCGAAAGAGCGACATCTAGTGGTGTATTTATATAAAATGTATCCTATTTAATACTGCCATATCCAACAAAATTCCTTTGTACATGTATAAAGTAATCGTTAAAACTCTCCGGACGCGAGCAGAAATGAAATTATTAAAGAACGCCTACCAAGTCGTAAGCGAGTTACCTTGCCCATCTGTTGATAGGCTAATTAATTTGATTTTGTGACGCCACCTTTACCTTTTAGGTATCTATGAATGACAGTAAGCTAACAGAAATTGTAAGTTTGTAGGATTTTTATAACTATCTTTTATATATTTTTTTTATCTTTTAGTATAAGATAAGTCATATAGACAATCAAACATAGAGTCTATTGACCTTGCTTTGTTTTGTGAAAGAAGGTGGCAAACGATCAATTCACCTGATGTTAAGTGACTACTGTTATCCATAGGGACAGGATGGGAAGGGGAAGAGGATTCGACATTGGTGCTCCGGCGGCTAAAATTCTTCCACTTGACGCGTGTCTTCAGTGAGATCGTGGTATTTCATCGGTCGAGCCAACCCATTCGTGCAACAGATGTTATTGCTGTCTCTACCACTGTTAAAGATGTATTTGAGGAAAAGGTAATCCGGGTATAGCATTAATTAAAATAAAAGTAGAAAGATATTGGTTTTAGTTGTTTATTTATTAAATACACATTCGACAAAAATTAAAACACAATAAAATTAAACTATAATTAAGCGATATGAAAAATATTAATGTGTCAGTCTTTACATTCGTCTATACAGATCAATAAAAACGAGTATGAGGTAAACCTAAAGGAAAGGTTTTTATGACTTAAATTAAGAATAAGAATGTCAAAGATATGGTGATAAATAAAATAAAAACTACACTCCGTGATAAAATGATATAAAGCATAAATAAGTTTAAAATTCATAACGATTGCTGACTTAATTTTATGAATACAATCGGCATTTTGGCTAAGAATGAAATACTATTTATAGGTTAGCACTCTATTTTCTGAAACGCTTACAGTCAACAAACAAACAAAAGTACAACTTTTGTTTCTTTTTAACATTTTTTTTTCTACTAACTTGTAACTTGTAGTAGATGGGAAGAAGATATAACGAAAATAGGAGGATCACAGTGGATCGAAATTATCTAGTCTAGAGAAAACTGGCTGGCGTTGGAGGAGGCCTTTACTCACGGAGAGGTTCTCGCAAGTACCGAAACATAAAACACAAAACGTATCCCTTTTATGAACAAACTTTACTTACTTTTTCTTACTTTATATTCAAAAAATTATTAATAGTTAAAAACAATGTTTTAATGTGAATAAGTAGATGTAAATGTATAAATAATTAAGTAGCACGTAAATGTTAAAACTATTGAAGTTGCAACTTGCTGGAAATAAAAGGCTTTTTTATTTTTATTTTTATTTATTTTATATATAAACTAACAGTAACATAAACTCTCCAGAGCTAATATCGATTGTCATATTCTTTGTCATTAATCTTACAATATTAAACGACTGCAGAAAAGTTTCTTAGCACATACCTTTATTTTAATTATCACGGTTACCATTTACTATAAATATGACTTAAAGGAAACAAAACAGGGTCAGTAATCTTACAGTTAATATTAATACAAATTAAAAAAATAATCTTATCTTAATTCTGCATTTTTACAAAACTCGTAAAATAAAAATATAAAAAAGATAAGATATCAAAAAATTTGCACAACACTATGGATAACGAACAACAAAATATCCACAAAACGTCAAAATTGCCTTTAAATAAATTTTAATTCGCTTTCTTTTACGAGAACATTTCTCGAATAAAGGCTTACGGTCATCGTACTGGCCAGTTGACAAATTCTTGCAGGTGCCACGGAGCCATTAAAGAGTTTATAATGGTCCTTCATTGACTATCGAGTCCGCCATCTTCCCGGCGCCATATTGTTTTGAAATTTATTACAGTAATTACATTACGTTGTTACGAGTGGGTGTAATGGACGGACAAAACTGCAGGGAAAGTTGATTCTTTGATAGCGCTATAATGATATTTATATCTTTATTATTTTTAAACATTGTAAAATTTTCGTTAATTTATAACGAAACGTGTTAAGTTAAAATGTTTTTCGCGTGCGGCTGTTTGGTAGATTTATATTGTAAGCTCTAGAACTTATTCAACAAAAGTGTTTTTATGTTTCTTTTATAACATTTAGAATAATATATATGTTTTGATTATTTCATGGCATTCTGTTTCCGTCATACATTTCTGTACAATATTATATATGTAATACATACATACATATATTTATTTATCTCCAGATAACGTGTTCCAAACAAATTCAACGTTCAAAAATTAAGCTTTTGTTTAGTTGTGCAGAAATATTTCATGTAATCGATTATGCGGGAATTTACGAAGTGTCCCGTCCCTATCACGTAGATGAACTCGTCTCGGTAGTTACTTTAATTAAAAAGCAGGAGTAAGCAACAATTCTAACACAAAACAATAAGCGTGCTGCAACGTTTTATAGTGCATTTTAAAATGTCAGTTCAGTGCAAACGAGCCGGCGTTGTGTAATAGACCTTAAATGACATTTCACTAACAATTATCCCACCACATAAAGCTGTCAGCCAGGGATCGTCAAGCCATCATTAACACTATGTTTTGGCGACTGCACACTTATCTTTAGTGCACTAATTGCCCTCGGCCGCGTATCTTATAAACGTAGCTAAATATCTACTATGTACGTTTTATATTAGACATTTTACTGCAACTTTGTTCGTTATCAACTGACGAAACGCAAGAAAGTATTTTAAACTCTCATTCACTTGGTAATAACGGTGAAATTTTATTGTTGGTAAATTATAGTTGTATGTAATACTTTTAATTTTATTTCGATTGAATACCGCGTGCCTTATAGTAATAAACTAAAATAACAATTACTACAATACGAGCTAATTAAAGCCCGCATTTCAGTTTTTGTGAACTCTCTAAAAGGACTTCTTTTCGTGTTATGGTAGAAGAATTTTTTTCATTGAAACGATAAATTTTTTCTTTGTCATTATGACATTTATATTATTTTTATGTTTCCACCAATAAAAAGAGGTTAATTTAAAAAAAACGAGCTTTCGAAATATTTTTACGTTCATATTTCTTCGCTTTGCACTTCGCGAAAGGCCGGATGGCTTAATTTTTTTATTTTTGCCCTTTCTTATATTTTGTTTCTTAAATTGGCAATGCACCTGCAACTCTATGCAGGTCTACGCTCTCGGTATTGGGCACTCAGCCACCTCCAAATCCGGTAGAACTGAAGATACTTTTTTTAATAATAAATATGTATAGTTACTTCTATACTTAGTGATATAAGTTACAAGGACTCTTCGCCGCCTTACTTTGAAGTACAACTTAGAACATGTGACAACTATTAAAATTTCGCCGTTATCTTTCAACTTAACCGATTCTATGCTTAGATTATTTTGAACTTCTAAATTAAAACGGATACCATTATCGGCGTAATCTGAAATAGGTTGTAATAAATTCGATGCAGCACTGCTATTTACTGAATAGTTAAAACTCAGCACATTAAAATTATCTTTCAAAGGATCGTTAATGTAATCATACCATAGTAAGTTAAGACTTGGAAGCGACAAGCTTTTTAGCCAAAAGATGGTTATTAGAAAGTTAAAAAGAGTAGATATGGGAACATAGGTATATAGTTAGACATTTTATTTTATTTTTTTTAGTTTTAAAGACCTGTACTTTATTTCTTAAAATGTAATAATGTAATCGAAATTGTTTTTATCGTTTAATAAACTAATATCCTTTATCAATTGCTCTAAAATATTCCTGTTTCAAACAAATAGTTTTTTGACCACTATTGTGCAGCCCAAAAACCTGTTTTTTATACATTGGAAGTAAAAGTAAAAATTAACATATGAAATTTTATAGACTGAATCGAAGGATTAGGACTACTAATTAGTAATTAATTACACCCCACACTTAGAAAATAGTATAGGCTACCTAATATACATGTTCAGTTGTAGTTTAAAAGCTTAGATTTTTAGTAATAAAGTTGTCTTTTCTCATAGTTTTTAAATAAGAAAATAAAGTATACATCCTTACCCCATTCTCCCCATGGTTATAATCGGTATAAATATTTATAGAAACCGTTAATACATGCACAGTAAATGCGTTAACTCGCCACGTTCACCTCCTCAACGTATTTTGTGTTCGTTATAAAACATAATTGGTGCAATGAATAAACATTGTGTTTAGTGGTCGCTCTGGTAGAAAATTCATTAACCCGACCCCCGAATTTTTCAACTTGTTTAATGTTTTATCAAAGACATGTGACCTCCGGTGCTTTAATTCTATCTGTCGGCATGCCCGGTAATTGATGGTTTTATTAATTAAGCGGTGTATGTAATCATTTTTAGAGAATTCATGTTAAGATATTTTTTTGTACGTGATACCTGATCCACTGTTGGCCTTGAACTGGTGTCTCCTTTTATGACGTTTACCTAGCCAAGACCGAAGCGTTTAGCTCAAACCTTCAAAGAAACGACGCTCAAGGACTCTGTCTAGGACCTCGGCTTATAATGTTAGTTAATCAAATCGATCCGGAAGATGGCCGAGTTCCAAAGTCGCTTGTTCTAAACCTCCATAGACATAGTACCTAACGCCTAGTGGCCTCCGAGAGGTAATCTCGGATCCTGAAGAAATAGTTTATAAATATCAGGGGCTGAAATGTTTGCCTGGTATATATGGTATATAAGGTCATAGGCTTACCTACTCCATGTCATATTTGAGACTTAAGTCTTAAATAATATCTATATCTGTCTTCTGTTGTTGCTATGTGGTATAATTAATATAATATACTAGCGACCCGTCCCGGCTTCGCACGGGTAGCACATCTATAGGAAAACATGCGTGACGTGCGACGACAGCCTAGATGGTAACATTTTGTATGAATCAACTAACTTACATTACCTGTTACAGTTAAGTTTGTTAAGTTCTAGTCTGTTAAGTTAGTTCAACTAACTAACACAATCTGTTAGAAATTTTCATAATTAAAATATTTAATTAGCAATAACAACTGTTGAAGTCAATAATCGAGATAAAACTATCCTATCTTTAAAGATGGGCCAAGTTACACATAGTGACGAAATTTCATTGTGATCAGTTTAGTAGTTTCGGAGTTTATCCCGGACAAACATTGTTACAACAGATTGTATGCATACAGGTAATAAAGTTTAAAATTGAGGGACGAATCACACGATTGTATTCCCGAGCAATAAACTGTAATTTTTTGAGTATGGGATTTCAAAAAAACTCTACTTTGTCAAACAGGTTACACCTCAAACACTGTGTAAGTCGTTAATTTTGTTCGGACAGTGTTTATGGGCTGCTCAGGACGGGGTCAAATTAGTTATGATAGCGATCGCGGGAAGACGACCGCCGCTTGTGGGGGTCACTTGATTTACGGGGACTTTGAAAAATTAACTATCATAAATAATACCTTTTATATTATTATCGAATGTATCAATATATTAAAATTAAGACAATCTAAAATCGGTACTTTGAATCCCGAAGAGAGATATCAGTTTTTTTTAATATTTATGCATATTACCGGAAAACAGACAACTCACAGAAGACAGGCGTGAAGATGAAGTAAGGCCGGCCTAATTTCACTCTCTTTCCTTCCTGGGAAGAGGAAGAGGAATAAAAGGAGAGGGGATGAATAAAAAATACTGAATGAATGCCTAGCGAAAGCTTGCCTAAAAACCGATTGCCATAAAAATGTATTTATGCATGTAATTAAAAAACGCACTTTTTGTCTTTGATCCATCCTCCAAAATCACCAAGAATGCATAAATGCAGTTCTGACGTATGTGTTCTATGACTATTGGAAATAATTTCATAATTGTTTATTTATGTCTATTTATCAAATATAGTATACTTATGAGGTGAATAAAGATAAACAACCATTCGATTTTTAAGTTTTTATTTCAATAAGTCCTGACACAACAGAGACGTCTTTACGATTGATGTTCCCAGCTTCGTACCTGTAAATATAAAATGTTAATTAGAACCATCATTATTATCTTCTCAAACAGATGTAGAGCATTATTTAGAGCGGCGCAGATTTTCGTATACCATTCTATTCTTGTCATGGATATGTTAACCACTTATCCACAAGTGAACGACCTTTGGTTACCATACATTAATTAAAAAGATATGTATCTTTATATCTATGACAGGACCATCCAATGTATAATATTATAATAATTGGTCATTGGTTGGTTATAATGAAAGTTAAAATTTCACATATATAGTTAATTAAACTCAAACGAACTGTTACTCATTAACTGGTACAAGAGGGAAAAGAGTTAAACTATACGTCATTGTCGTAACCCGCTACAATTGTTAATTGTAACAATAACTTCTTAGCTTGTGTAAAATAGTAATGAAGTCATTTGAAAATGAAACAAAGAAGCATAAATTTAAAAATAAAATACAACAAACGGGAACGCTCGTGTGTTATGCAATTCTAGGCTTCTTTAGGAATTTATTAAGTGCTGACATCTATTTAATGGTAAGTGACAAGTGACGTAATGCATTTACGCTAATCTTTACTTTGATGGAAAAACTGGACACGTTTTTTTTACGTAAACCAATAACTTTAGGCGTCCTAATACAATCGCCCCAGACTAGACGGCTACTGAAGTACCTACATGTGCATTGACACTTTATTTGGAAGAGGATTTGACAAGGGGGAGGAAGTATCCTTGTTTCTGTTTATGCCCTCATGTCCATTATCTGCAACTCATGCAAGCTTGTTCCAGATGCCTATGTGTAGAGGTCACTTAATATCCGGTGAACCGCTTGCTAATTTGCCATATATATATTCGGCTATATAAAAAATTGAAATCAGAAGAATTACTAATGGTTTAGTTAAAAGCACGAATTATTAACAGTTCAAGAACATGCAAATCTCTAGTTACGTAAAATATTAGAATTTCAATTTTTACTAGGTATCTTCAATCTTTTTATTTATTTTTTCATTCCGATGATTCTGGACTGAAATAAAAAAAAATATTGTCTTTGGTGTGCAAAATTTTAATTCTATTCGACGTCTTGTAGTGAGTAAATACCACGTTCAAAGATTCTCTTAAATATAATATATACATAGACACAGGCGAACCTAATAAACGTGTGTGAATAAACAAACGCAACCTCTGTCATACTAGTTTGTCTGTACCCTTAAGGCGCTCCCAGTGTGGCCCTTTTTTGTTAGTCGATTTGCATTCGAGCGTTTATCAGGTCGATCAGAACAGTTAATTGTGAAACGCGCTGATGTTTAACCGTTGGAACTTATCAGATATTTAACTGGCTTAACACGCAACCACTAATTCTGTTGCTATTCGTTATAAAGGTAATTTAGTACACTGTGCTGATTTTTCTTCGGGCAATGTCGCATTAGCAAGTAACAATGCTTGTATTTTGTGCAGCTGTAGCCTAGTATCACTTTCTGTCAAATAAATAAAAAAATATCCTTAGTTGTTTGGTGTAGGATGCTTTCAAATGAAGCATTCCTTCTTAGTTGGTCACAAGAAATATGTTATAGAACGATATAAGATGAAGCGAAATTAAAGCAATTTATATAAGAATCGTCTCATTGCAGTCATATTTCAGTTACAAAGTTCTTCATTTAATTTTATATAGCCATTCTTGTAATCAGAGATTTAACAATAATAATTATCATATATCTACAACTTTTAACATTAGATCTACATTGTACTTTAAAATAGCAAATTAACAACATTTTAAATTAATACATTCTTTTATTAGGTCAATAATCTTTTATTTTATTGTTGGTAACAACATCTGAATTTAGTTTGAGTTTAACATCAGACGGTTCTGTAGCATTTTTTTAAATCATGTCACCGAAGATGAGCCCAGCCTACCTTTCAAAGCTTTGTATGTACTATGTATCTCCATTCCAATATGTCATAGGTAATAGATATGAATGACAGTCATGCAGTCAGCCGAGTATTTTGGGTTTTAGACTTTAGAAACATTCATATGTTGTTCACTTCCATCAAAGTAAAATTCTCCAAGGGTCAGCATATCTGTATATATATCAAAGCATCACATCGGATGATTACTCTCAAAAGAAATACATTTGATTTATGGAGAAATACATTACAATCGTAACTAATGACAATCAGAGATAAATTAAATAAATATATAAATTATATGAAATAATTATGTTAGAAAAATTGATCCGATAAAAGTGTTTTTGGTTTTGTAAATTTGTGAAGAAAAGACGATTTTGATGAATATTAACTTTTGATCAAAGAATTAATTATTGAAGTTTTACAGATTCATGAACGTAAAAAAGAGCAAAGATGACCTTGACCGTAAACTTAAATTGTACAATAAATTACACTAATTTAATTGTTAGTGTCTTGAACCAAATATGAGTCTACTTAACTGCTGGTAGTAACAGGAAAAGAATTTAAATAATGTATAATCTAAGTTCACTGTATATACATAATAGCGTACAGTTAAAAGTTAAGCTAAACGTTAATTTAATGCCATGGTTTTCGTTTAACTCTACAGCAACCCTAACTCGACTATCAGCATGTTGTGCCCGCTGCAGCCATTGTGTTCGACTATCATAATTAATATTTATGGACCTGAAAATGACCCATAAAGGCTGAGTTATATTCCTTCTTGTACCAATTTAAAAGAAAAGGAGCGGTCAAATTACGATATTACAATACATTAATTTTTATAGACCACGTTTTACGTGTTTATAACATTATTTCACAAGCAATTCATTTTGGTGACATAATATTTTAGTGATAGCTCGTTAATTTCGAACGGTAACATTTATTTACGACGACCACGTCCTAATTATATGTATAAAAAAGGTTTTACGAGTTGTATAATAATTGCTGGCAGATTAATTAATGTATTGCCCCAGAGTCGTACCCATACCCACCTGCTCTGGATTACGTAACGAGATATTTTGTTTTAAATTTTTCTATAGCATCACGTTTGTGATCGTTTGTTTGGGGCATAAAATTGATATGACTAATCAATAAAAAAGATATTAAATTTTAACACACGATTGGTTACTTTCAAGTTTTTTAACTAACTTACTAACTTGACTAAGTACGTAAAGACTAGGTTTCGTTTCTTGAAGTAGTCGGTAACAGACGTATATTCCATACAAGTTTATAAATGAGTATCTTATTTTAAGGCATTAGAAAACGTACGCAAAAAGCTGGATGTAACGCTATCTTTGATACATAACGACCGCAATTCGTAAAATCAATTTAAATTGAAAAAAAAAATCGTATCATATTTTCTGCAACCACCCTATGTTAGGACGCGATAAGAATGAGGGAGACAAAAAATAACGCCTATACCACATTAGAAGAAGACGCAAGACAAACAAAAACTTTACCGGGAAAAAAACATGGTCGCGAAACGTAGGGGTTGATTCTGGAGTGGCACATTAGTGTGCCCTACGCTGAATTTGACTGGAGAAAAAAATGAATAATAACCACCCCCATCCCGCTGGGGGTTGATGCAAACTTTTACGAGCATATTCGATGATTCGTGAGCACGAAAATATGAGAGGATATTAAAATTTTCACCATCGCGAACGTGCTAAAAAAGCCTCTGTTATACATATGTTCATATTAAATCTTTTTTATCTCTTTACAGCTATAAGATCAGGCAGTCTTAAAAGTGTGGTGCCCACACTCAAAAGCGGCTTCGAACCTGACGCAGGTTCGGCAATTTTGTAGACCGTACCCTAATTACATATTGAGTTATTAGCCCATTTTCTTTTTAAATTGATATATTTATGTAATCACGAAAATGAATACTGCATGCAGCATGTTATAGAGTATGCAGAGATTATTGTACTGCGAACAAATCCCTTGTTGTACCACACTTAAGTTGCCGCCTCGAGATCGAGCCTTGGTGTAGAATTTTGCCTGTCAGTTCCGCTTTTCTACTCTCATCGCCAGTATTAGGTTAATGTAAGGTACATTAACCTTGTTAGTGCTCTTTAAGCAAAAATACTACTACTGTATATATTTCTTTTAAATTGTTGCCAAAAACCAAAGGCTGAAATCTTTGGAAACTCTAAGTTTAATTAGGGCGCTAGATAGTATGTTTCATTGAGCACGTGACGCGGGACTTCCCTTAAATTTTAACCTAATCGATATACCAAAGTTTGACCAAAACCTAACAAAAATGTGTTGATACTTCTTTTTACAAAGTGTATTCTTATATCTTAACATAAATGAACTTTATATTAAAATGGATTACAAAAGTATTCAACACGCATGCCCACTCTACGTGCGCTCTTATACATAAAAATGAATCTACAACTGAAACAAACAGTAAACTGCTGGTAAAAGTTTAACATTAGAATTTATGAAATTCATTTAATCCTTAAAATGATGAGAGTTTATTAAGTGCATATATCTAGACGACCTTATATCAACCAGGTGGATGGTATACTTTTATGACCGGTGATGTTACTCCGTAACCGACTTGCGTATAGATGAATAGATGCAGAAGAAGCAATGATGTGGCTGAGGCGTGCAAAATACAAATCCGTAATCTGTACCAGTACAAATGGGTCATGACTGCTTTTTATTTATTTATTAATTATATTGGAATGCTTAAATAACAAAATTTGGATTATTACTTATTTCTGATGACTTAAGTTGTTAATTTTACGTAACATTTAATCATGTTTTATTACTTTCCCCACTCAAATATTTAGTAATTCCCTTTTATATCGAAGTATTTCAAACTCCCCAGTCTGGACAGCAGTACGAAACTCTAATGACGTCATTAAGCAAACAGAAACATCTTTCCTTAGCTTCATTGTCCTTTAATACTCCACTCGACTACTGAGGCATTTTCGACTTTAAATTATTCGTGTTTAAAAATAAATTTGGCTCATAATCGCAGTCTAATTTGCGACTTCACCCTAAACGTCGGTGGTTGTTTGTCAAGACCGCTAATTGTCCGTTATACTTTAGTTAAAAGGGACTATGCATTTTGGCTTATTAGGATTCAACAAGTTGATTGTATCGTTATCTATGTTGCCTTGGGGGCGCTTCTAGATCGCATGGAGTTTGTTCTTGAAAACCTTTAATGTTTCGACAGATTTTATAGATATAACTTTTTTATATAGAAGAAGGTGACAAACGAACAAGCGGTTCACCTAATATTAAGTGACCGCTACACATAGGCAAAAAACTAATAAGTAAAATAAGAGTGAAACACAGAAAAAAGGATATTTCCTTTTCCTATACATCCCCTCCCCGTCCCCTACAAATCCTCTTCACAATCCCATCGTTTTCTAATAAGAAAGGGGAAAAGGACTAGAATTAGGCCTTCAGTACCTCACTCATCAGTTGAAACGCAGAATACTTCTACTTCATGCCTGTCTTCTGTGAGGCCATGGTATTTCACCGGTTGAGCCGGCCTATTCGTGCAACAGATGTTGCTACTTGCTGCTCTACCATCGTGAGCCTCTTTCGCTTTTTCAAAACAAGTTAGAAACATCTGTGTTATGCTCAATAAAAGTTAATTTCCGAATATGGCTGCAAGTCTGCAATATAAATAATGGGCCAAAAAGCATGTAAAATAAGCAGACTAAGATTGTGCATGTTACATTGCATTCTTTAATTTCTTGACAATAAAATAGAATTCTCTTAGACTGTTAAGTTACATCTCCAAATAAAAGTAGTTACGAGGCAGCCAATAATATATCCCAAAGGACAATTTAAATACATATTGGACACAAAGCTGGCAGCGTTCGCTACGCGTCGACTATCCACATAAGACCTTAAACTCGCATAAAATACTTCCACAAAGAAGGAAAAAGTAATGCAAAAGAATCAGTACCAACTACTATCTCAAAATTGATCCTGAATACTGGCACTGAATAATATGATCTACATGTTAAGAATTAACGAATAAAATCGCTTATCCGATGCCTTTATAAATTGGTTTTTAAATTCAACTCAATTTGGACTTTATGTCAAGCTGTTAAGATTTATTTTTCTTTATGCATCCGCACCGTATACTCACATAAGTTAAGGCCCAAGTAATACGGATGACGATGCGAAGTTAGTGGAAAGAAAGGGGAGAAGGGAAGTGAAATAACGAGGGGTGGTTTGGGAGTGTGCGGGGAGGTCTAACACCCCCTGTTTCGGGTTTTCAATAGATGTTTAAGAGTTTCGTTCCTCACACGGTTTAAAAGGAAGACAGGTGTAAATGTGCAGATTTGGATACATGTGTGCGTAGGTGTGATTTAAATGAATAAATACGAAGAGACATGATTTTTTTTCAATGATTTCGATTGAATTCTAATGTGGTTCGTTCAATTCGTCATTCACACATGAATTGGTATCAAATACATTCCGAATCTCAGACGTTTTTTGAGGCAATAGCCATTTTAACAAGTATTGACGAAACAAAGTTCGTAGTTTTATTAAATAACTAAAAGGTAACCTCAACAATTTCAAAGAACGGAACGGCAACCGATTATACATGTTTTTCACATAAGACAAATATATAAGATAAATTACATAGTATATATTGAATTTAAATTGATCATCTTTTGCTGCAAGTTTACAATGCTGACAGACGAAAATAGCATTCACATTTAAGCCTTCTGGAAAAACCTCAAAAGAGAAAGAGGTAAAAGAAACAAATGAAATAAAAAATGACCCTATCTTGCCCAACCTCATTCTTCATTCGTATTATTTGGAGAGATCTCCATAACCTAGATTACAATTTGCTTGTGTGACAGGACTTCTCAGAGAGGAGGAAGAGATATTCCGCTGCTACTGTTTTATATTTATTCATTTTCAAATACAATATATCATTTAAATAAGTTAAAAGTGATGTGTGATTTTAATACGTTCCTCAGTTAATTGCAGCAAATATAATTTTACAATTCATAGATAATTTTACTACCTACTCTTAAGCTCCTTTAACCTTTTTGTCTTGTACTTACGTGTATTTTTTGTGTATTGTTAAATAAATAAACAAATATACGCTCAGCAAACAAAGATGAGAAATTTAATATTATACATAACATAAGAAATCTAATAAAGTAGATCAGAAGTAATATTTTCAACACGAGCACTCATCGGCAGCGGCGGAGAGCTCCGCGAAGCATTTTTCAAGACACAATCCACCCTCGCGTTTCTCTACATATTGTGTTGTGGTACAAGTTTAAAATCGAAATGGATATCTTAAATAAAGATAATAAAGTCAGAGTGATAAAAACATAGCCAAAAATAATAGTGCCCATGATCCTAAGGGCTTACTTAATAAATAGTATTCGATTAATGGTCCGTTTAATATTGTGTACTAACATAGTCTGTAAATATATTTTCTAGTAGAGATGCCCCTACTGGCACATAAATCTTTCCATTTTTTTACATCTAGTCAAATCTTTCAAGATGTTTTCCTCACGATATTTATTTCACCGATGTATACGATATATATAAAAGAAAATCTTCATAAATTGTTATCGGTGATTACTCGATTTCGGAGACCTGTCGAAAAAATTAAAAACCTATTTTTACAAGCTCGATGTAGAAACACTGCATATTATCGGTTAATCGCTTCAGCTCATGACTTGTAGTAAGTCCACAGCGGGTAAGTTCGTTTTTCTCCCACTTCTCCTTGGCAGTTTTGATGCATCGTAATATTTTCGCGTCGGGCGCATTCGCCGCCCATGACGTCACGTGATATATTGGCGTTAACCTTACGCCCCACTTTGCCACTGATTGCTTTCTGAGCATTGTTCCTTTTATCTTCAAGGTATATAAAGGCAATGGGAACAGACAGACATTGTATCATATATGTAGTAACCCAGAAGTCTCAGATCTCGTAGCTCAAAGTCAAGTCTTTCAAACATAGATTATAATATCAACTCTTATGAACCACAAAACATGCAGTTAGATCACGACGTCTATCTATTTTCTGGTTCGGCAAGACAAGCAGAGTTCTCTGTTACTTCAGGAAAAGTATCACTATAATAAGTGCGACTTACATGGGAATGGAAACGACTTTTTTTTCCAATTTTTATTGGATACATATAGGTTTTGTATGCCTTTTTCCTGATCAAGGTAATTTTATGAGATATTTAATTAAAAAATAAAAGCAAAGTTTATTAACGTATAATCATTATCGAAACACATAAAAATTTACCTACCTCATTTTTCATGTGTCATGTGTACATCTAATGTTAGAAATAGAAATCTAAGTATCCTAACTTAATATTATATATACGAATGTAAGTTTGTTCCGCTTCCACGCGTAAACTACTCAACCGATCATCGTGAAATATATTTTCAGGGGTACAGAAAAGAACATAGGGTACCTTTATCCCGAAAAAAAGTTCCCGAGGGATAGATAAATATAATCGTTCGCCATGGTATGACATGACAATAGCAACTTTTTGACCGTTTGTTACTGTCATGTCATACATTGAAATGAAACCGATAAAAACTTTTTGACATTCAACTATACGCGAAATCAAGTTACAAAAATGTCCAGCGAGGAAATGAAGAAACGAATGCGTGCGGAGCCGCGGGCCACATCTAGTTCTAATATAATTATTATAAGACTAAACTTACGACTTGGCTTTCAGAACGACAAATAAGCAAGTATAGGTAAGAAAACTAGACACAAACAAATTCAATGCCTTTTAAAATAGCTATGACCGAAAAGTCTATACCTTCTTACAGTGGCTAAGACAAAGCCGTGGGAGGGTAGAAAAAAAACTCGTAACTACAAAGACGAGGTGGGGCGAGGTTCGTTTCGGGCAACGTTTCCCATCTCGCGCGATGTCTACCTCATATGTATGGAAATAGGTTCCTAAGCCCGCGACAGCTTAGGGCGGGGACACACTACAGTCAACTCGTAAGAAGGTATTATTGTAAATTTTATTAAACATTGTAGTCATGGCTTTAAACGTGCCAAATGAAACATGTCTTTCCTACTACTTCCGATTTGTTATCTTTGAACATTCCTTTAATTGAAATTGCAAAATAGAAGACAAATTTATAACCATTTTGACACGCAAGTTAATATATTAGAAACTTCTTTCACAACATATGTTTTTCTACACTATTTCTAGAATTTAGGCTTCAGAGTAATTATTAAATTACCTAAATTATTATAGTAATAAAATTAGAGTAATTTAGGCTTAGTTTCAGAGGTTTCACATAGTAAAAAATGTTACGTAAATCAAAGTTCAGTGTGCCCCTGTCCTATATCGTATCAGGGTATACATAAGCACAGTCAGGTGCGCTCAAACTCTCGCTTTACAAATTTATTTTTCTCCAAGATATTACTTTGAAGAGATTTGTGGGTGTTTACAAATCTCTATTTATTCACTCGTTGTCATATATTATATAATGAAACTAAATTAATGTTTTGTACCATCGTAATAACATCAGCAGATAATGTAAATGATTAAAATGTAATCGACACCCAATCGAAGAATTTTATCACGAAAAATACTTTGATGAGTTCTAAACTGACTAAAATATTGTTACACCGTGGGAAACCACCAAACATTTCATCTTAATTTTTCATCATTAATAATCAACAAACATTTTTCAACCTTTGCTACAACGACCTATTTTAAGCCACTCTTTTCTTCAACAGCTATTTCTAATACTATCAGTCAGGCCTAGTATTATTCTATTAAGAACACAAACATTATACCATCACCTTCGTTCTAATAATATAAAGCAATTTGTATTTAATATGAACATAATGGACGTAAGTCGAACAAAAGTTTATTCAAATATTGTTGAAACAAATATTTAAAAAATATAAACTTCAAATTTGTAATTTTAGAAAATTTCTGTTATTTTATAAGTAATAATATAACCGATATAATTTAATAAAATTTTTGAAATATTGGCCAGAAACATTATTGGTAGAGCTCGGTGGAGGAGATTGTGAATTATGAAAAAAATTACAAAAGCCAAGCACCTCCGTAGGTAGCGTCGTCACGTAATACATCAGCGTAATCTTCTTACATCGTCTCAATTCCGAGGC
>DWTW01000464.1:0-16314 GCA_018246275.1 Papilio slateri
GTATCATACTCGTAAATCAAATTTAATTTAATTATTATGGATTCAAATCTCAATTTGTTTATACCATAAAGTTTATCAAAACTATGACGTAAACAAAAAATAACAGTTAAAAATATTTGTATGCATTTTATTACCAAACATAGCTACAATATTTTCAGTGTAACTGCTTGTCTTAAGGGGGAAAAGGGCGTGTGTCTTTTTGCATTGTAATTCTTTAATAACCAATAAATCTTTATTTCTGCATCAGTAACAAATTTTTTTTAGTTACATTTTTTCATTCATAAGAAAATACTCAAAATTAATAATGTTCACAATTTAACCAGATAGAGAATGTTCTTTCATCAGCCTCAAAATTTACATAAATGATGTACACCTTCAAGAGTATAGCACATAGGAAGTAGTAAACTATTAATTATGTATATTTGTTTGTGATATACTGCTGGTGTGTCTATAAATAAATAAATAAATAGAGCTGCATGTTAAATCAACTTATTTCTTCAATAATTATAACATATTGGAACTTTTATAATGGAAAAGGAATAAAAAAATGTTGTGTGTGGTTTTATTATTTTACTTTTCCATATTTCCTGGTATTTATTTTTCAACTTTTATATTTAATTGGTATCTTCAAATTAAAGCTTTAAAATCTCTCATAGCTCAAAAAAAGTTCTCATAGCTGATTGCCATCAACTACATAAATCTAAGGACTCTCGTATGATACACAAATCAAGGAATATGTATGAGTATTTTAAACCCAATAACAATTAAAGGTATACCAATGTATTTCATGATAAATTGTTGTTGACCCACAAAATTAATATTGCAAAGGATGGATTCAATATTGCTATTATGATCTCATTACCAATCACAATGGTCCAAATGTCTTATAATATACCACATGATAACTTCCTCTCTAACTGTCCCATTCGTGTTAAATAATAATTTAATGACTTGTAGTCACATATTAGTAATATATAATATTATAAAAATGGGTTATAGTCATCCCTAACTAATATCAATTGCTTACTATAAAAACAACATATAAATATATTAATACCCCAAACCTAAGTAACTTATGTTCTTATGCATGTAAGGAACCATGCCAAATAGATATTTATAATCACTGCCTATATCCATATAAACGATTTAAAGTCACAAAAAGATAAGAATACGACAATAGTATAGTGGCCACAGAATTCCTTACAATTGAGGTATTTCATTGATGGTGGGTTTTGATCGCTAGAAACAAGGAAAATATTCCCTTCGAAAGGAAGGCGATGCCCGACTCGATGACGTCACAGATTCTCAGAAAAACTCAGACCGCGCGTCTCGGTGCAGGCCGCCAACATAGCTAGGCAATTATTTCTTAATGGTATGACATTGAAACTTAAGATGGAGGACTAAGTTTCAAAAATGTGTTACATATTACATTATAAAATACATATGCATGTAGAAGGAATCATTGAGGGAAAAAAGACTTAAAACTTGTAGATTGTAAATAAAATGAACGGTAGTGACAATAGAGCGAATGATTTTTTAGTGGTGACAAAAACTGAAAAAATAAAGCAGGATTTGTAAGATATATAACGTATAAAATATCTTTAGAAGAACGTAAAATATGATTGCAAGAATGTAGAAATCTATAAATGTACCATTGCCGATTTTCTATTTGATGTTTAAAAAAATAGAATGAAAATACGACTTTATTGTTAAAAAAGTCGATTAATTTGGTTATTCTCCGAACAAGTTTCAATTATTTTTAACGACGGCCTTGACAATCACTGGCGTGGAGTAGACGCGATGCTGTCAAACAAATTTATTCAATATTAAGAGAGTTTTATGTTCTTTAAAAGATTACGACGATGTGTGTACCGAAGATCTATCGAAGGATTAAACAGTTTAGAATCATGGATAGCCATGTATAGACATCATTGTAGACATTGACATTTGTATAGACAAAGCATAGTTTATAAACATAATCATAACTGTAAGATTTAAGACTATCAAAATGGCGTGAATCATTGAAGATCGTTACGCAAATGTGTTTTACTTAATGGCACCGAATATCAAAGAGTAATTTCATTGAAACGGCTGCCGCAAGTAGGTCTGTTATTGCGTCATGTTTTAAGTGGGTAAACTGTAAAAAGGTGTGACTTGCATATTTTATGGGAAAAATTCAGTATTTTTCACCATTGTCCTGTTACAGTTTATAAATCCGCTATGGGCATGTGGGTGTCCTACTCATACACTAAAGCGCAGTAAACTGGCTCTATCAAAAAGGTTTAATTTTATATATTCAAAATCAAATCTGATAAACATTTGCGAGTATGTTTTAAAGTGAAATCTTTTTCTTTTTTAACCTTTTCTAAGTGAGAACTCTTTTTGAATTTTGGATAGGACGGCGGTTGCCCACGTATGTGCGGAGACGGTACTTCGGTAGATTTGATTAAAACCTGTCTAATCCGTTACATCTATTAGAAAGGTAAAAATCTCAGCCTTTGGAAAGGTCGATAATTTGTGTAACTGACTATAATTCCGCCACGAAGTAAAATTGATGAAATTCCTTCCATTTTACATAATCTAACTAGGTAATTTTATAATGAACTAGCGGCCCGCCCCGGCTTCGCACGGGAATTAAAAAAAAATAAGGGCGACGACTTTATTGAAAATATTCAATCGCCTATGTTCCTCAGAGATAATGTAGGATTCTAATGGTAAAAGAAATTTTCAAATCGGTCCAGTAGTTTCAGAGCCTATTCAATTCAAACAAACAATAAAATATTTCATCTTTATAATATTAGTTTAGATATGGTTCCAAAATATAAAATTTGCTATAGTTTAAAGTGTAGCAAAGCATTTTATGTTGTCGCTTTTTGTAAACACCACTACAGGTCGTTTTATTTTCCTTCGTGATCGCAACGATTCTGCGAACTAAGTGCTTTACCGTGGCTCGCGTGTTTTCACCGTTTGCCTACCCTTGAACCCTAGCGGTGTGATTAACTGTTTCAAGTATAAGGTCTTATCAAATTATAATCTATGATTTTCTGTTACTTTTAATGAAGCTTTTAATTCATGTTCAACTCCTACATATATGAACGTGTCGTTACATTCTTCATTGTTAAACTGCCGAAATATTTCGGTAGGTATGTCTGTGCATGTTTTTTTTTATTAAAGTTACAAGATAATATTCTTTTTCGATGAAATTCTATCAGTTTCAGTCGAATGGCTATGTAAAAGCAATGTACTTTTTGTCCTAATTCATATTTTAAAATATCTTTATGACTTGCTCCTTGTTTTCGTCTACTTGGCACTGCCTCAAAGTCCCATGCTCTAGGCACCGGAGTTTCAATCAGTACCAAGTTAAAGTAACAAACTCGCGTACTCCCATTCCACTCTCTTCTCTTCGTTTCTCCCTCTGCATTCGTTTTCGGTGTATAGTTTGACTTGTAGTCTCATTTTCGTATCAAAATAACGTTACTTTGGATATTTGCCAATGTGATATTTTTTATTACTCTGTGGATTATTTTTCTTACTGTCATTTATCTAAAAATCGATTACCGTAATTAAATAATTCGTTTTGTAACATCATGTTGTATGTTGAAGTGAAAATAGCGTGACAGTAGGCTGGTATAGCCTACTGTCACGCTATTTTCAATGATTGTAATTTATAAAAATCGATTATTTTATCATGTACCGGTATTACCGATGCCCTAGAATTTTATTAAGGAAAGTACGAAGCGATGTTATCAATGGTCAATTCCAATGATTTGTGTGATATGGTTTCCGGTAAAATTGTTCGGCCGGCGTAGTTAGAATGACTCAAGCATTCGCGTTCATTGGAACACGCATCACCTGTTTGTATCGATATCAGACAGCTTGGGACCGGGGCGAGTGTGCAGAGTGCCAGTTCCATTGATATAATATTTTACAGTATCTTCGTTTATGTCGATATTATGTTACCGTACGGAAACTACAGTGGAAAATGTTTCGAAGAATACTTTGTAAGTAATACCTATTCGCCTTTCTTTTGTATGAAATATTATGTTTAAGAAACGAGTACGCACTGATTGCAATGTCGTTGCATTATGATCAGTCTTTAACTAACATATTCAATGAATGTGTGATCTCTCGGGTCATAGCTATTCACTCGTGTTACTTCTTACCAGTTTTCAATTGTAGCATTGCTCAGACGTCTATATTTTATTATTAGGATTTGCTCGTGAGCTTGGAAATTGGTAAAAGACATATACAGTGGAGTCGTAACGAAGAAATCGGTCATTTGAAGAAAGGCAATATTAAAAGTATTAGAATTTGTACGGGGCAATATTTAAATCTGTGTCGTTGCTTATTTGATTAGGCTTTAATGATATTGTTTTTTTTAAATTACTTGTGGCTATCGCAAGATATAAACCTTACCTACTCAATGAAGGCAACAACCTATAGTTCTGCTGGAATCGCCAAAAACTTCTAGAAAATCTAAGAAATAATGTCTTCAGTTCCGAGAACTTGCCCACTCATGTCGGTCTCTATATTTAAGTCGTGCAATTTATAACTTTCCTTTTCGTGTGCTGCCAGAAATTAAAAGTCAATTAATGGAACATAAGTCTCTCGTAAAGAGGTTAAAATGAAAGATCAAATAATAGGAAAACATGAGAATTAGGATTGTATTCGTTGATAGGTCTCCGTTTAAAGCTTTAAATTTAAAATAGCTAAAAAGTATCTAAACTAAGGTTTTTGCTTCTTTCATAGTGTCATAGGAAATCCGTGTTGGATTTGCTCAATTAACGCTTCGATGAGTTAAAGGTTTTATCACTTTTTGTTTATGAACTAACTTGTTAATTTGACCTTAACCTTTCACACTATCGTCCAATCGACCTTTAAAATGTTAACATAGTATACCTAAATTTGTTTTGCTGTGGTTAGGTTAGCCCCGTATTCCCGCCCGTATTCCAGTGGAATAGGTAGAGATTACGGATTTTCATTTGTCATAATCCTGGCACACCTCGCCTCTTTTACATTCATATTATATACGCTCGTTGGTCTGTGTACTCTTAATACCGCCTTTCGTCTTACCGTCTCGAACGTTCAATATTAACACTGCCACTCACTTTAACCTTTCAATACGTCCTAACGACCGAAGTATAAGTAATTTAACTTTATCATATGAAAATCGATTGTAACAAAAAAAAATCGTGACCGGGAGGGTCACGATTTTTTTTGTTATCCCTCCATTTATTAAAAGAGTAAATAATAAATGAATAATGGTATATATATATATATATATGTGAAGAAGACTCCACATGTCTTCACAGTATGTTCTCTTCCATATCCCTCCCTCAGCCGTCATATCAGAATACACACTCTTCTTACACATGTCATCTTTCACACAATCCATCCACGCTTTCTTCGGTCTTCCTCTACCCTTGTAACCAACCACGTTCATTCTTATTACTTTATTTGTAATATGTATACAATACTTGTAGATTATTTTTTGGAAAAAATAAATAAATTTATACAATACTACAATACTTGTAGTATTGTATATGTATGTATGTAATACTACAATACTTGTAGTATTGTATACATAGATATTTTTCCATGGTCAGATGTTACGCAGTTGTAAATCCTCGAATCTAATAGACATGTGTTGCATAATAACATTTTAAGAATAATAAAAAGCAAACATTTTTACGTTTATAGCGATTTTCATCAAAATTTACTCCATCCACTCTGCTAATGCCGATAGCTGCGTCGTCAATTTGTTTCTCGAGTCAAGGCTCCCGGATTATCTCCCGGTTATTCGCGTTAACAGTAAGCACGCCTTAAAAATACGTTATAAAGTATGTTTTAAGTTTGGTTAATGTTTTGCAATATTTAAAATAAAAAATATGTTTCTTTATTTTAAACATCTAAATGTACAATTAAAAAAAAATCTAGTGAGAAAAATAAGAAACGCGTGCAAAGCCGCGGGAAACATGGAAGTATATATAAATTATATTAAACTATGACAGTTATGAGAAAATCATGTTTAGCGACCTTCGATGGTTTCAGATGTTTGGCATAATTCCGAGCGTACGGAGAAATTGCTTTTGATTCTGCCGTGAAGATCGCTCTCGCCTCGCTAACGCCACTGTACACAATTAATGTGTTGCGATTGTGTGAATGAGTATTTTTGAATCTTGTTCTTGGCATTACGTAGACGTTAAATTGAAAAGCAAACGCTGCAATAACTTGTGTCAAACTGTCAGCGTGAATCAATTAATAGTTGGACTTAACAACTCGTTTCAATAATTGAGGCATGTAGAAGCACAACAAACTGTTTTTTAAATCAATATTTTGGTAGAAAATTCTTTAGATATATGCTTTAAATGTGTCTAATTAATGTGAAAAAATGCATCTTGGTGCTTCTATGTGTCCTAATTTTGATAATGTAGACGAAGCGACACAAGCGTGTGCCCAAATGAAAATCCGTAATCTCAGCCTCTGGGTGTAGGGCGAGAGTGCTTATTTCTATAATTGATAATGATCTTGACAAAAAGACAATACAATGTATATACTATATACGTGATGTGATGTCATAAAATTTTGATATACTTTTCTTTAAATATTTTTACGCGAATGATTTAACGTTAAGGAATTTTTATATTTGTGTTAGTTTACGTCCATCTGCATTGAAAATTACCGTATATTTTGCCAAAATACACTCCACGTGTTTGTCATGGGCAAAATATTTATTGAATCATTCTAAGAGATGCTGAAAAATCTTTGGCGCCATAGCTGAATTGTTCGAATTATTGTCACTTACGTTTCGGTGGTGCGTCGAAAATTTGCGCGTGCGCGGAACGTAGCCCGCCATCGTACAAAACCAGCAGCGGCCGCGCGAACTCGCTCAGTCTGATACTAAACATTGTAGGAGCGTGCGCGTTTACATTCACAAGTAATCGTATGACTCATACCTCTTATCACAAGTGATTTGGTCAAAGTTTTCGGTCAATTAAGATTTTTTTTAAAGCCTTCAGTGTTACGGTTGTTGAACGTTTGTGAAGCACTGAACACCCATGTCTCAGTTGGTACCATATCACCTTCTCAGCGGCGAGCAGGACGACAGTCTTATGTTTGCTACCATGTTCGATTACCAGACAGACGAATACAATAAGCCAGTGGTGAGTTCATTGTCGTTTTACACTTTGACAGCTAATTTAGGTCACCAAACATGAATATTCGTGACCCGCATTTTAAACAACTTTCAAAACTTTTTCACTTGTCAAATTTCATAACGTATAATTTTTCATTGCAATATATAATCTGTGTTTTATTTCTTCTTTTTATTTTATATTTACTTAAATATTTGTATATTTTCTCTAATTCGACGTTAACAAACTGTGGGTAACATATGCTTCCAATACGCTACGTAGAACATTGCTTGTCGCAGAATATTATTATTTCTATTGGTTATGACATCACACCACATCAGGTTTTTAGAAAAATTCAAGGTTGTGTCGAAGTTTCAATTCAATATTAACTATTCACTTCTAATATTATAAAATGATAGAATGTGTATCGAGGGTAAACTAAGTTATAGCATGTCGGCAACATTTTAAAAAGTTATAGCTGTGATACATAGATGGCGTTACTGGTCACATAAAACATTTTTATTACAAATACGTATTTTAATAATGATAATGACCAACGAATGAGATAGATGATTGATTACTTTTGTTAATTAATTAGTTATGAATTAGTTTTCTGATATTGAAGTGAGTAAATTATTTTAAACATAATACCTGATAACCTACTCATACATACATCTGTAACCATATCTGTACACATCTGTAGACAGTTTTATTTCTTCTAGTACTCCAGTGGTACGACTTCGGAATCATAAAGTGATATGACGTCATAACCTTATTTTAACCTAATGTATTTAATTATTAAACTAATTTTACGAATTTTATCGCGTTTATTTAAAGTTTTTGTTCCTGACGTTTGGAGTACTTTACAGTACTCATGATCACGGGGGGACTGCGGTGTCTGACGTCCCGATGTCAAAATTGCTGGCGAACCATAGACTAACCTCGCCCTCTTTGTCTTTCATTTAACTTTATTAATATAAGAGTTAGTTAAAAAAAACAAGCAGGTTTTTGTCCTTTAAGCTCCTGAACTGTTCTAGAAACTTCAACCGTTTACTTCTTTGCTGCGTTTCCTATATTTTGAATGACCTTCCGAACGTTCTGGCTTTTGCTTTGACGTTTAGGTCACGTAGGCGCTTACACTTTGTTTAGCGACACCAGTTTATATCACACTTTGTCTAAGTAATACTTATAATCCGTTACATTATTGTACATCTATTGTGTTTTAATGTGTGAAGGTCAATTATTTTCACGTCTTGTGTACAAGGTAAATATTGTAACGTATCGATGTTGTATCGTTAGTTAAAATGTGATTCTTGGAACAAAGTGAACTGTAGCACTAATCCGTCGCGCTAACGTCACCGACCGCAAACTTGTTTACTTTCAAAACATGGCTCGGTAGGTATTTTATAGTGTAGCGTATGAATGAAATCCTTGGGTAATCCCAGTGTGGTGAAAACCTTATTACACCTTCAATGTTCTTTGGTAGTGTTTCTTCTGGGAATTTAAACAATGGGAGCCTCTTTCTCTACACTGAATATTTGCATCATGTACGAAATATGATTGGGATTTCTATATGAAGGTATTTTAAAACCTTCATCACTGAAATCACACACCGATAAACGCCTTTATCCGTATTTTTTTAAGATTTCTTTTCGGTGAATTGTTGATAGATAAAAAAAATAAAAAAAAAACATTTCGATGGCTAGTATTTTTTATTTGTTATGCAGCGAGAAAGTAACTTGAGACTCGCACGTAGGCTGTCTGATGTAATCGTGACGCAATAACTCGAAGATGATTCTTATAGTCTAGTAGTAGGTATTATAGATTATACATAAAATAAAATGTTATCAAATACACAAACGAATACATTTCATACTGATGAAAAGTCTATCCTTATAAATATATATAAAAATCTATACTTGCAGATTTTAACTTTATTCGGGTCGCCTTCAAAATATGTTAATAATTATTTCAATCTAAACGAATAGTTCATATAATTTTAGTATCTAATAATATATTTATCTTTTAACGAACAAAAAAAAAGTATACACATAGACTATTTTTAAACCCATCAGCGTCTGAACGACTGATCTTTTAAGATCGAATAAACGAGTCTATCAATTGCGCAAGATCGCAACCGGACTTGCGGGGCGACGCTATAACCTTTGCGAGGCGAAAACTTCAAGTCCGACTGACTTGACCTACATCGCACTTGTGAAATTTCTCCTGCGCCACACACCAGTACCAAGAATGCACGGCCGCGGTATTCCCCAAACGTGGTCACGCCACATTCGTCCGATTGTTTTGTAACGCGATTTACCTGCTTTTAGGTATTTTTGCAGCCTTCTTCTTCCTTGTCCTTGTCGCCATTTTCATTATGTTGAAAAATTAATGGTCCAATAATTGTGAATTTATCTACGCTAAGGTTGTGGTTTAGTTCTGGTTTTATTTTTTAAATTGGAGGGGGTATACGAGCAAACGGGTCGCCGGATGTTTCGTGACCTTTTGATATATTTTTTTATTTATTTTGGTCAGGTTTTGTATGGTTCTTTATTTTATCTCTTTTTAAATGTATTTCACGTTTAGTTTAGTATGCATAAATTGTTTAAAATCTAATAAGAGTGATCATTAATAGGGAACAAATAGAATATATATATAAAAACGTAAAAGTTTATATACCTATTATTTTTTTTGGATTTGTTTTTTACTGATAGCCAATGTGGTAACATGTTCATTATCTATATCCAGAGACGTGTCTGCGTCGAATCTGGGATGACAAGTGTAATTTTTTTTTTAATTTTTCTTGTAAAATATGCCTTAAGTGGCGATAACCATAGGACATTAGTGACATATTGTTACACACAAGGTTAAAGTTAAACGCAACCTCTATTATAATTTATTCTATCTACCCCATGAGGTTGATATGCGACTAAGAGTTTTTTATCATTCCTTCAAGTCCATGTATTTGCATACAATTGTTGGCATTAAACGATTCAACAGTCACAATAATTGTTGCTAACGATGGAACCGAACGAATCGAGCAGATGGGTTAGATTGACGGGGACACCTTTTAAATAGTACCAGTCAATAGAGCCCGGATGTGGGCAATTTGCTTTAATTGTCGCGGAGTGGCGTGGACCCAAGAGTACAGAGCTGGGAAGACACGACGAATGACTGTGCTTTGTTTGACATTGGCCGAACAGTTGGCACAAACGTTTGACATACACGGTTGAGAGTTGGCGCAAACATTTTACATGCGTTTTATTATTACAACTTCAGTAATCTCGCACACTGCCGTGTAACAAGCGTATTTGTTCTAGGAATATTATGAGTCATCGTACGCCGCGTCGCGTATCGGATGTAGCGGAAAATCGGAAGTAAACAGTTTAACAGTATATAAGGAAGCCATCATAAAAGTGATCTCAAGATTGTATTATTAAAATTAGATAGCTGGACAAACAATCATACGTTCACACATGTTTATTAGGCGGTGAAATATAGGCGTTTTATTTAAAGTTGATGCAATAAGATGACCACGATATTTTACAGGATGAAAATAAATTGATATTTTTTTTAAAGCCTCGAGTCAGTTTCAATCAATTTCACGTCTTGTGACCTGGACGTAAGCTGGAAATCCTAAAAAATAAATTGATCTAACCTTGAACAATGCTGACTATTATCGGATATTATGTACGAAGACTTGAGTCAACAATGTGTGTTATTTGTAGCTTAATTATTAACTTCTTATGATTGACCTTTACATGACCTTGACACTTAACGAACTATAAAATTTGTAAGAGACGAACAATAAACGACATCAGTATCGGCGGGCCGTCGCGTGGTCGTAAACTTAATCGGTCGTTTAAGTACCGCAAGCCGCAGTAACAAAGGTCCAAAGTGAGTTCTTTATTGCCCCCGTAACTGATAGCTGCGCCGGTGTTATCCATTTTCTTCCATTACACAAAGCGTGCCCATTGTCCGCGCCTTTACAAATTTTTCAAATTTCGAACGGCCCTTTACAAATTGCTGGTCGTAAAAGTTATTGACATTTAAAGTGTATTTAATAGTCTACACGTTTTGTTTTTTTTATTTAATAATCTTTGGTGCTTCTGTAATGTCTTTTTTTTTAATAAAACAGTAATTTGCCTATATGGCAATGTAGTTTTTGGATTAAAGTTCCTAGTTACTATTCTAGTGTAGACTAGGTACCACACAGATTAACCCAATAAACATGTGCCTCATTTTGAAAGAAACCCGTGAACATATCGTGCCATTACTCTACGGTATCACTGTTGACTTCCAAATTAACTGTCATATGGCCTGGGCCTTTAGGATTAGATATAGACTCATTTTTAGTTTTGATATTTTTATTATCATAGGTATATATAAGCGGCTGCATAAATTTCCATAACAGTTCTGACGTAATTACATAATTATAATTCGAATAACAGACAACCACAACGTGATCCGAATTTGTATTCGGATCATGTTGTGGCTGTATAGGTACTTGTGTACCTACTACCTAAACGCAGAATGAAGGAAAAATTATATTTTATCCTCTTCATAGAAATTACCCTTTAAAAGGATTAATAGTTTATGCCGATACTTTCTAACATTATCGTATCGCATATTTCGCAGACTCTAGTATGAAATAAAGCATATATATGAAATAATAGCTATCGCTAATATTCCGTGCAATTAAAATTATAATAAGGGTAAAGTTTGCGAAACTATTCACTTGGGTTTAAATCTATCATTTGATTATTCTCTTCGTTCATCTCATTGCTTTAGCTTATTTAGAATGAATATGTATTAAAAAATTATTTCAAACAAATGAAAAAAAAAAACAAATCTCCCGTTCGATTTAGGTATAATTTATTAAGAACTATGTCTTAATTACGCTTAAATTAATTTACATTTGCCTGTATCTTGTTTCGAGAACATACTGTTTGGTTAACGTTTTGATGCGGTCGCTTAAAAACGAACGGATGGACGCGTCGAATCAATGCCAGCCATTGTTACTTCATTTGCTTCAATTTACGATACCCTCCGTGAGATTACCTACGTACATTGCCCGCTCCAGAGTGATTAAAACACTTTTACATTAACATTGTATATTTTATACAATTTAAATAATCTTTGATATACAATGATATCGTCTTTTTGACCCAAGCAAAAAGGCAGTCGATATTTTTTTGGTATTTAGTAGGAAGTTCGATCGGGTTAAAAAGTGTTATTTTTAAGTGATCACTTAATTATGTTACATTTCCTTAAAACTGATGTAACAAGAGTTTTTAAGAGTTTCCTCAGTGGTATAGTTATAAATCGTTCAGGTACAATCACAATTAATTTCAGTGGTATGTATGGAACCGTTAATAACTGCTTACAGTCTCATGTTCAAGTTTAAGTGGTATTTAGACCCTACCCCTGGATACCATATTTTGTATCATTTTTATTTATTTAGGACACGTTTGTGTCGTGATTAGAGTAGCGTTTCAGTTGACATTTTTTTTTAAACTCACACTACACCATCTCTTTCGATTTATTTATCCAGTGTATTCGAAGCATAAAATGATAAATCGCTTATGAAGCATACATTCTTTTTAATTTACAAAATATTATTTCAAGAAAACGATTGTCTTAATAATTTTCCCGGTGCAAGTCGACAGACTACTTCTCCTCTCCCCCCGTTAACCTTATGTTCCACGAGGAATCTATCTCTGTCTTAGTGCGCAATTTGTGTTAAAACTATCAGTTCACAAACATTTCAGTTCAATTCAAAAAGTTATCTATCGTATTTGTGATCCCATGAGATATGTAGGTCTAGTATTGACTTAAAATTATTTCGCCTTTGCAGTTAATCAACAAGCTCAAGTATTGAAATACTAATGACATAATGAGCATGCCATAAATAAATCAGTATACTTGCTGAATATATTATCAGAATAAATGAATTCTAATACAATACATATTTAAGGGGCAATACATATTTACAGGCATATTTACGATCTAACGCAATTACTGTCTAGTCGTGTCGGGGCACGTTTTGTTACCTGCCACCGGAGGCGGTCCGTCATCCCGGGCGCGCGTTCCGTTCCACGCATCTCACCCGCCCACGTAGCTGTCACCAAACCGATACCAAACCGTTTAGATACTGCCGCGTCCGTTTGTTTGTTGTGCGACATTTGATGAGGATTACCAAAACATCCCGATTGAAATGTTCTATTGATTTTGTTATGCGAAGTAAGTTTTTGCATGTATGTGTTTAGTTATAATGATATGTATGGAATTAGTATATATGTCTGTCACGCAGGATTGATAATGAACACCTATAGCCTAATACAGGAATTCGCAAGTAGGTTCAAGTTGAAAAAATGTTATCGAGGTCAACAAAAATACATAAGGCGCTTTTAAACGTATAAAAATAAGACTAGTTATATGAACATATTGTTTAAATCAATATGTAGGTAAGTATGTTTAACAATATTTGACAGTCCGAATTTCGACCTTACGCGGCCCGGATACGGACCGCGGTCCGCCTGTTGCCGACCCTCGACCTAATGGTTCAGGAAGCGGTCTGAATATGTGATTGCAGTTCCGTGTCCTCCATTCGAATATTGTTGTTCCATCTCTTGTCACAAGCTTAAGCTTAGTTAGAATAGTAAGATATCGAAAAATGTGAACTCATTGGTACAATTTCTCTTAGATTGAAATTTTAAACGATAGGCTTAGGCCACATAATATGACTTAAAATTTAAGTCACAAATCGCCGAATTACTCAAAATAAGCCTTTAATAAGCGGTAAATAGTGTTAAATTTGTATTAAACATAGTAGTGTACTTAATAAATGTTTCGATTAATTCTAAAGCCTCTATGATTAATGAGAATACCCTCGTGTTTTACATAAAGAAGGTCGATTTGTCGTTGATGGATGGGTCGGGGCGTTTCTTTCGCCACGCTCCTTAACTAAGGACAAACACATTCTTTTACGAGCACAAAGAGCTGCTTCCAACCTCTTCGGAGGCTATTAAAAGTCTATGCGTGACTTATAAAGGACTTAAAGACTGGAATACACTGGTATTGTGTTATATCCCTTTGAATTTTTTTTTAATAATGAGAAGTGATTAAAAAAGCCAGCGTTTTGTTTTTTATTTAAAAGTAATAATAATACATTACTAGTTTTTAGATAACGTATTAATAATGTAATGGTGAGTTTCGACTCGGTTAGAACGTAAACTAATTAAGAAATGACTTGTCTGAATTTACTTGGAACTCTAAGTAAGTACCTAGACAAATCGTAAGAGCTCATATTTTTTTTTAAATAACTGACATATTTGTTTTCATTACTAACCTAACCTGACTTCTAAAGAAAACCGTTAGGATAAAAGTTAAATGAAATAAATATTTCACTTGAAATATTTCGATGCCCTATCTATGTCGGCATCATGGTCAGTAACCTTACATAGACGTGATCCTACAAAAAAGACAATACCAATTGTTTCGTCAACCGGTACATCTCAATATCATAGAAAGCCGCAGTTACTTTATTGCTGTTTATACAAAACATTGTCCACTGAAGTCTCTATTATTTTTCAAAACTAAGTTACCACTACAAAGGACGTAAACCTCTTTGCTGTCAAAATTCCGGAGGCGACATTCGTAGACGATTTTTTTTCTTGTAAGCTTTTAAAATCGTCGGCCATTATAGTGCGGTGTTCGGGTGAGGGTGTAAAGGCACAGTTAAGGTGATAGTTAGGCCGTGTAAAGTGCGGTGAGTCACGTCAATGGCACGCTCGGCATTCCGCCGACAGGACACACGCAGTAGTAGGCATGTGATTACCTACTACGATCTTTCGATTATAACCCGGCCGACATTCGAATTAACATAAAATCGCAATTTTTTTACAAATATTTAGATGTTGGACCGTCGTGGCAGATTAAGGGCTTAGAAGTTTACTATTATTAATAACTCAGTAAGGCCTTAACCTAGAAGACTAGGTAGTGATTATGACTCCCTGAGACATGATCCTGGCATCTTTCACCACATTCATACATCTTCGCATACGTGAACAAGTAAAAGGAAATATAAAGAATTTCTTTGAATAAACAAATGGCTGGTGATGTGGTCGAAAAATGGTAAGCTCTAGTTCATGCAAGTGATTAGTTTTCAATGAAAAACAAACAAAACGAAAATTTATCTTTCACCCCTTTTTATTATGTATATCATGTATACTCGTACAACGTCTGCGGGGTAAGACGTTGTCTTGCATGAACGTTGACTTGTATGCTGAACGTTTTTTCGTTGTTTGTAAAAAAATCCCCAAGCTCGATGGCAGCGCCACCTACCGGGTCCAATTGTGAATCTTACCAACCCGGGACCCACTCACACGCATACATTAAATTCATCAACAAAATTTCATCACTTTTACGGAGCACATTCATTTTGTGTAGTTTAATAAAAAGCAAATGACAAAGCGAATAATATTAATCCTTCCCAAATAAATAAATCTGTGAACGATATACTAAAACATTGTATGTAAATTAAAAGTAAATTAAATTTATAACCACATTTTAATCTATCGTCTTTTATATTTTATTTTATCTTTAGGTTAAATAAAATAAAATTTTGTTATCTAGTTGAATACAATTAACCATTTATGGCGGCGCATTCTTTAATACAAAAAGGTGGGCATAAATATTTAGAATACATCATAAAATTAATCAATTATTTGTGATATGTGATGTTCGTACTTGCTGTATACCCCCGGAGAACTCCTCGAAAAAACTCATTTTGAAACTGCAATCTAACGGCTTAGGGTAAGAGCTACGCCGCGAAGCATATGGTCCTGGGTTCGAATCTGGCATTATTATATGCTCGTTAACCATCTTCGAGCGTAATATAAAGCTTAGTTGGGATGTTTAAAAATAAAGTAAGTAAATTAAAACACAAAGTAAAAAAGAAAGAAGACGAAACTAGTCATCGTGAGTGGGTCGTACAGCCACTATAGATCAGTACTATGATTATTCTATTCATGTAATATTAAAAGTTATCTGTGAAGAACGGACTGATGGAACTGCTTTGTGATTAGAGCATTATTATAAAACAAAGGAGGAGCGATAAGTTCGCGCGCATTTTCTTTGTTCAAGACAGCGATAGCAATGACGTCACAATATTGAATGC
>DWTW01000465.1:0-16307 GCA_018246275.1 Papilio slateri
TAGCGATGGGCAATACTTTGAATGATTCATTTGTAACCATTTTTTTATAATAAAGTTATATTTTTATCGAAAAAAAAAGCGAGAACTTAGTTGCGCACCTAATACTTTAATACTAATGTAAAAATAATACCTAATTATAAAAAAAACACTAAAAAGTGCCCGCAACATCATCGGCGTAGAATATATAATAATATATAATCTCGAAGTTTGTGAATTAAAATAATATTCTGGTTTACATCTTTTCAAAAATATCGATGGAGTATATCCTTTTTATACATGTCAAGACATAATCAATCCGTTATGAAAACCATAAATATATTTAAAAAAAACGTTTATGACGCAATAGAGTATATCACTCATATACTTATATATTGTATATATAGCATTAATTTCAATGTATTTACGAAACAATTCAATCACACACAGGTTTAAAGTATTTTCTGTGTTAAGTGGTTTAAATACTATTATTTTATACCTCCATCGAACCATTGACATGAGGTGAAAGCTTGCGAATAGGAAACCACGAGTGCGTCAAACGGTGCTCATGACACAAGGTTACTACCTGCTTCTTCACTGCAGTCCAAACTATGCACAAAAAGCTAAAAGAAACAGGAGAAAGAGAAAGAAATAATAGTAATCCTTGTGCCATCAAGACAGTACAACGGTTGAATCGGACGTGTGGTTCGTAATACCGCGACCCCCGGACGGCGAATTTAAATCCGCCTGAGCGCTCTTTTTACTTGTATTATGTGTAGATGTATGTGTAATCACATTCACATTTCTTCCGAGTAGACACATCATACCAGAGTCCCTAAAATCAGATTGAAGATGAGATTTTACATATCGCTGATAGGATAAAAACATCGGTACGAGTAATTCGTTACCTTAATTTAATAACGACGTAGTTGAGAAAAGCACAGAAAAAAAAACAAACTGACGAATTGATAACCACCTCCTTTTTGAAGTCGGTTAAAAAATAAAACATTAAGCCATTTTACCGTGTCTTGGAGTAACTAAGTTAACAGGCTACTCGTCAAAACCTCTATCTCAGCTAATTGAAGTTACCAAATATTGTTGGACAATACTACAGCAACGCGCCCTCGCCGCGCTCGGAAAGAATTTTTAAATTCGGTTCAGTAGATCTTGAGTTTATCCGGAACAAAAAAACAAATAAAGCTTTTCTATTTATATTATTAGTGAAGATAACAATATTTATATTATAAAAAAGAAAGATTTTCACTAATCGTAATGGGTGAACTTTGAAACTAGTGAACCACTTTATTAGCTTTTTCAACAACCAATCGAATAAATGAAACGTTCACTAGAATATCTTAAGATAATCATAGATATTGTCAATTCATTCAATCATTAAAACGCTGAATATACAATGAAATTATCTTTCATTTTAAATATTAATGGAACTAGAGCTCCGCTGATATAAAATCGAATGAGATGACGTCAATGGCAGACTAACCCCTTGTCCTCGTTGCCTACGATCACGTGGCCTTTACGCGCTTTTCAAATTACATCGACCTACAGATATTGTACTGTATTACTTTCATATTTACACAACTTCCGTTTCCCGAGAGCAATCTGGGGTGTGGCGACGTGTTTTAATGGACAAATTACAATATATTAATACATTCCTTTGAACGTATACGACATTTTGATGAGTTTTATCAGAGTAATTTAATTATTTAAAATGTAACGTATGTGCTCCAAATGTCATTCTGATAGTTCTCTTACTAGATGTCGCAATAGGATTAATAGGAAAACAAGTGCTGGTCAGCAAGATTCTATCCCAAGACCTAATGACCAATATGTACCATTCAACCGTAGTAAGTCGGCAAATGAATGAATGAATGATAAAAATGTAACCAAAACATTCAAAACGCTAGTTTAATATACGACGTGGCTTTAGCTAAAAATAAATTCATCTAATTTCCTTATATATTGCACCGCTATAATTGAATAAGCTCTAGACTACGGATTTATTATCGGCAGCTTTTAAGTTTTTGTACAGGATGATGGATTGGATACGTAGTAAATATTATATTGGCATTACTTATCATCTTTCGTGATCGTCTTATTGGCGTGATTAAAATGTGTGGGAGCGTTTAGATAAAGTTTATGCGTCAGTATTTTTCTTTATGTTAAATAGCAAAACAATTTTTTTCCTAAAATAAATTTATTATCAATAGATGTAAGATCAATCACGACGCGAATAAACTCGATCGATATTTTGAGATGAGAATACATCGGTAGATATTTTGTTTCATAATTGGGTGATAAATATAATTTGTAATACGGTTACATTAATATTAATTGCCATTTGTTAACATTAAACAAACAATAAATGTTAAATATACTCGATGAGTATTTGTGTAACGATAGTTTTAGCTTAAAAAAATTGTCTACTTACCTGAATTCGATGTCAAAAAAGCATGGCGTCGCATCTCCCGCCAATTGGAAGCGATCACCGGAATCACAGAACGCATCGTAGGCACGGAGAGGCGGCCACGATCGATATAACCGCACACGACACAGGCTCGCAGCCGCTGCACGCAGTACGGTGCGTAGCTACCCTCCTACAGCACATATTATTCTCAAGTTATTATTTTACAAGCAAGTCCGCTCATGAGAAAAGCAACCTGAGACGACCGCAACGCTCGAAACCTTAATACTTCCCTTCGCTTCAAATATTAGGTGACAAGCGATCGAATACCTTCGCGCGATTTATTAGCACAATTTCCAACCGGTGTACTCATTCTTACTACTGCAAAGTGCACATAAGTTTAGAAATGTAGCTAGGAAACGAGATTAAAAACCTATTTCGAGCTCACGAAACTTTGTAACGCGTCAACCAAGGACCAATATAAAAATAATGTGAACAATGTGGGGATAGGAACAGGAGTCGCGTAATAATAAGAGACCTCGCGTGGGGATGGGTACGGAGGGTGCATTGTGCACCGGCGAATTTCGGAAGGGCCCGTCCCGAAAGCCCTTGTCGATTCCCCTAAACTTGCGCAAGATGTGAACCAGTTTTGATTTCTTTGAAATATGAATCCGTTGAATTTAGCATTCACAATAGGGGAACGGCAAACAACCGTAATATACCGTTTTGAAATGGTGGTCATATAAATAGCAAAAATCAGCACAGATGATTAATTTACAAGATACGGCACCTAATTCACACCTACAAACTTGTCTATATTTTATGCATTCCTTTGAAGATAATAGCAATTTTATTATAAAACTATACCTGTTTAGTTTATTGTTTCTACCCCCGATATTCCTTAACTCTCAACTAAAATCGATTATCCAAAGGTCATTGAACTCAAATGCAAGGATGATTGCCTTTTTGGTGTTTACGTTTACGTTCACATTTTCAGAGCCAATTCTATTAGCGCACAACAAGCAAAAACATGATAGATGGGACTATTAAAAAACTTCGAAAAGATTTGGACTGTGACATGATTATGTTAAATAAAAATTATTTCAAAAAACAATATCGTATGATTTTTTTTGCTGGTATATTAGAAGCGAGCTTTTTATGGTATTTTTTTTAATTCACAAACACCAGTATACTATTCTCTGATGAAAAATAAGTTTATTCATACCTCGTATTATTTGCGTCCTCCTTGCACGATCCACCAAAGACTACAAATAGAACGAATGGATTAAAACCAGTACATATTTTTTTATAAGTACCCCATATTGTTTCACATTATTTTTCCATTTGCGGGTTTTGAGATTTATATTAATGCTGTAGACCTGTATGGCATCATTTTGTGATAATTATCGTATTATATAAAATAATCTATAGTCGTAACATTTTATTAATAAAAAAAAAACAATATCTTGCTTGACTCACGAAACGAGTTTATTGTCCTTGATATCATTAGAACTTTTGCAAAGATCCAAAAGATCTTATAATAGTAGCCCATGCGAATTATTTTCCTTAGTTCTAACCAATTACTTGTACATCGGTAAAGATACATGTTCGTGCCCAAATATTTAAGTAATAGGTGTTTAAATATGAAATTGCCGTTTTAACGTACTGGCAACTTTGCTAATTCAAATTAAACCCGCTTGGTGTGAGATTCCAGTATCAAACTTTTTTCACCAGAATATTCTGAATTTGTAAAAATGTACAACATTCGATTGTTTGACTTTCAATTATTTTCTCTTTCAGCTTATAAAGCAATATTGAAAAGTGGGTTTTTTACGATAATCGCAAGCGAACAACGCAATGGCTAACTTCAGGCCAAACGCCGCAACAGTGCTCTGAAGCTAAGATCACCCATAGAAAAGTGATGATAACTGTTTGGTCATTCACGGCAGCTTCTCAGATCCGTTAAAGAAATAACAGCAGATATCCACTATACTGAACTTCGAACAACGATGGCGAAACTCGCAGCGAGACAGCCCAGACTCGAGAACCGATCTTCACCACTATTGCTCCATGATAATGTAAGATCTCACACTGTTCAAGAAACCGTTACTACAGGACTTACAGTTAGAAACCCACCGATATCCTTCGTACTCGCCGGACCTGACTGCCATTTTTGGACAATTTTTACATGGTAAAAATTTTTCTTTCCAGAAATACAAAATACAAAACGCGTTCATATAGTTTGCAGAGCAGGTCCCCAGAGTCTACCGCAAAGGCATAAATGACCTTCCCGTGAGATGGCAGAAATGTATAGATAATGAGGACAAGGATGGTGTAAACACTTTGATTAAATAAATATATTTTACCTCAGAAAAAATATTGTTCGAAATGTTCAGTGCGAAACGGCAATTTCATACTTTAACCCTTAATATATGGTACGGCTTCTAGAAACAGTATCAGTGAGATTATTCGAGAGTGCGCAACTCGAACTTATGTTTATCTCGCTCCCTCTCATTAGCTTTTCAAATCGTTCCCTCTCTTTCGATTGCGTTAGTAGTTTTAAAGTTATATTGACAATGAAATTTATGAATTTATACTTACATTCACAATGCTATGTCATCAGTTTTTTTTATTATTGTACAATAATATTATATGTTTCTTTCTTCTTCCTTTAGTAACCCGGACACTTAACCATAACGCTGTATACAAAGTTAACTATTAGTTCGCTGAAATCAAGGCTGAAATTTTGCGGACCGTCCAAAGGTTTGATAAAAGTGTCCGCTGCTGATGCAAACGAGTTTTGGAAATAAGAAAGTCGCATTATTACTTTAACTTTGTATGAGGAATGCGGTGCGATTTAATATTTATATTTATAAATCAATTCTTTCAATAGGTAACGTACTCAATAGCGGGCGAAGGCAAGTTTGGTGATTAAAAAGTTAGTGTCATCGACTTTGATTATGGAACTTTAATACTAAAGCCTCATAATATCGTTCGATATTATTAAAAAAAACCATCGTTTGAACATCTATATCAACATACATAGCGTTGGCATGTAGTACGTTGAAACATTACAGCATTAAGATAAAAACTTAATGCTATGTCCTCTCGTTACATTAATGAGATGTTATAGGCGTGAACACATATGTTTTTCAATAAGTACTGACAAGCTCAATGTACAGACAGTTTAGTCGCGTAAAAAGTGTAAAAATACATCTTAGACGTCTGACCTACTTACTATCCATTTGTTCGAGCCCTTACTTTTATATATTTATCTATTGTCTTGATTATTTCTATCTTATAGTTATTTACAGGATTACCGTTAACCTATTTTTCAAAAATACATGCAATCAATTTATATATTAAACCAAACCTTGAATAAGTAAAACTGTATCTTTAGCACAAATTATTTCAAACAAGCTAACATTAAATAAATGCTCAGGTACAAAACTATAATTATAATAGCTAAAATAGTACATAAATATATTAAAAATTCAATTAAGTTTTTATGTACTTTCATAATCATATCAATGCACTCAAAGAGCGTAGTTCTCTGTTGATATCAACAGATGGCTCCGTGTGCGCTCTGCTATGTCAAATTCTCTTTGGTTTGCCGCTGCGCTAGAGTATCGATTTTACGTACACACCTCAGTATTTACATGAGCAAAAAATACATTTATGAAAATAATTCCAAAAAATATTTTTATGCGTATAAATACAAGTAATAAAATAGTTCATGTTATAAAAAAGTCAAGTATTAGTTCAATAGCTTTTATTTGACGAGAAATAGGCTAGGAACGGCGTGGAAGTAAAATATAACGGCAATCGCGCAGCGCTGGCAACTCACACATATCTATGAATTTGACCCCGAAGCTCGTGTCCGGAGCAGAAGGAGAGTGTGGTGTAGGGCTAGGCCCTTAGTTTTTGATCTTCGTCTGTTAATGTTGTATAAAATGGGCACATAAGAGGTACTTTCTTTTTATTTAACATAAGTGTTATAGAATAATTGTATAATCGTGTCCGGCGCGGTGAATAATCAAATTAAAAATATCGTGAACTGAATACGAGCGACTTCATCTAAGAATATCGTCAAATGTCGCGCACCGATTATCTTAAACTAACATAATTTAATAGCAGTGTTATTTTTAAATTATTAATGTGACATCTAGGAATATGGAAGCGGAATGTATTTGTTGCAACAGTCTAATTATTATGTGAATAGTAGGATATAGTCGAGGTTTTGTAAAATGTGAGACAATGGTGTATCGATTATTTTGCGCTAACGAAATGTCATCCCGGTGCCGTAGTGTTAATATTAGAAGTCTATGTTGGTGATCGCGATTGCAATTATCTAGGCATCTACGTGTTTTAAATTCATCTTGCTGATATCGAAATTAGGATCTGTGACCGAAATACACTAAATTACTATTTTCAGTATTTTAAGGTATGGTAAAAATTTAAGCTATCAGTAAGAATTTACATAGTTTCAAAGAGATCATAATTTTTAGACTGTAAATTATTTTTAAAAGTTCATTTTCAAATTCCATTTCTTTATACTAAGTTTTCACCATATATGATAGTTTATTACGAGAATTAGTTACAAAAAATGTAGTAGTACTCGTTTAACAAATAATAATTACATTACCGTTTATGGATTTACTTTTAAGACTTTTAAATCCGAATTTTATACCTAGTAAGTACCTTACATTCGTAACTTAAATTTAAAGAAAGTAAAAATACTTTTATATCTCAAGATTTTTTGTTATATTTTACTCTTTATTAGTGTTAAAACATTATTTTCACTATATTTTTGTTTACGTATACTCATTTCGTATAATTTTAGAATAAGCTAGGGTCTTTTAACCCAACTAGGGTAGAGAGATATAGTGGTTAAAATTAGTCAAACCTAGGTTAGGAGATTGAAATAATAGTAGTAATAGATTATATTAAGCATACAATAAATAACGAAGGCAGAAAAGTGCACAAAGCATAATTGTTAGTAATTTTGAAAAAAGAAATGAAACTGAAATATTAAGATTGTTCTTGTGTATTAAATTTTATTCCAATGTTTCTATAAAATGCCACAGCTCAATAAATATACGTATTTAGCTATGGAAGGAATTTCTTTCATAGTATAGTATATCGCCAATATTATAGATACACTTTTATCTAGCGTATATCTTAACAATATTACCGCTTACTGATGCAACGTACATTTTCCTTGTCCCGTCATCTTTTAAATATGAAAAGTATGCGGAAATAAAGACGAGGAAAATGTATTTTGCGTTCCCACGTTACCGAAGGTTTGATTTCTCTTCGTTAAATACGTTCATGTATCTTGTTAAGTGTAATAAAAAAAATAACATTTGCTATGGCGATAACCGAATTGTCGGGTTATTCGCCTTCGGGCAGCTAATTTTAATTTAGAAATTTACTACAAAATATCGTTATTTGATAAGGCTTCCAAGCACGAGAAGTAAATACCACCGATGAAAATTAAGTTCACGTGACCTCTCCGTTCCATTTTCAAAACCATCACGCGTCTGTTTTCATAATTAATGGTTTGAATGCAGTCGTAATTTAAAGTATTAAGCTTGCAAGACGTACCAACTTCAAAATCATCGCAAGATATTGTATTTTCAAATCCGAGCTTGTGATACGTTATCATGAGTATACGTATCACGTACAATCAGATGAACACAACGTTCATTTCGGGGAAAGAACTTAGGGAAATACGACCAAGGAATTTTCTAATGGTATTTTATCATTATTTACGGTAGAAACAAAAACTAATTTTTATGTACTTATAATAATAATAAACCAACATTAAAAAATACTTAACAAAAAAATAATTTTCTTCTTGTTTCAGAGTGATACAAATAAACGTTCGTGCTCAAAGTAATAACGCCGTAAGTTGACATTGTTCAAAAGTGAAGTACTAGTTTGCAGAAAGATGGCTAATCCAAATCGCGAAAGTGTTAGCACCCGTTTCTCGGACAATTACGACCTTAAAGAGGAACTAGGAAAAGGAGCTTTTTCAATAGTGAGACGTGCCGTTCAAAAATCGACGGGGTATGAATTTGCAGCGAAGATCATCAACACTAAAAAACTTTCAGCTAGAGATTTTCAGAAACTGGAACGAGAGGCTAGAATTTGTCGAAAATTGCAGCATCCTAACATTGTAAGACTTCATGACTCCATCCAAGAGGAGCATTTTCACTATCTCGTTTTTGATTTAGTAACTGGTGGAGAATTATTTGAAGATATCGTAGCGCGAGAGTTTTACTCTGAAGCTGATGCTTCTCATTGTATACAGCAGATTTTAGAATCCGTGCATCACTGCCACCATAACGGTGTAGTCCACAGGGACTTGAAACCTGAAAACTTATTGCTTGCAAGCAAACTCAAAGGTGCAGCTGTAAAACTCGCTGATTTCGGTTTAGCAATCGAAGTGCAAGGTGATCAACAAGCATGGTTTGGTTTCGCCGGAACTCCCGGTTACTTATCACCAGAAGTGCTAAAGAAAGAACCTTACGGAAAACCCGTAGATATTTGGGCATGCGGTGTTATTCTGTATATTTTGCTTGTTGGATATCCACCGTTCTGGGATGAGGATCAACACCGATTGTATGGACAGATAAAAGCTGGAGCTTACGATTACCCCTCTCCCGAATGGGACACTGTAACACCTGAGGCAAAAAGCCTTATCAATCAAATGTTGACTGTGAATCCAAGCAAGAGAATTACAGCTTCCGAAGCTCTTAAACATCCGTGGATCTGCCACCGCGAACGCGTTGCTTCAGTTATGCACAGACAAGAAACCGTGGACTGCTTGAAGAAATTCAATGCTCGTCGCAAATTAAAAGGAGCAATTTTAACTACTATGCTTGCGACACGAAACTTCTCTGGAAAATCAATGGTAAATAAGAAAGGAGATGGATCGCAAGTCAAAGAATCGACTGACAGCAGTACCACTTTGGAAGATGAGGATTTAGACAAAGATAAGAAAGGAGTAGACAGGGCTTGCACAGTAATTTCAAAAGACCACGAGGAAGAAGCGCTTACAAAAGCAGATTCATTTGGAAAAGCTCGTGGCGATAGTAACGCTTCTCTGCGCCGTGCCGAAGTGATAAAAGTAACAGAAGTACTTATAGATGCTGTGAATAACGGTGACTACGATACGTATTCTAAACTTTGTGATCCTAGTGTCACTGCATTTGATCCTGATGCTCTGGGTAATTTGGTAGAGGGCGTAGAATTCCATAAATTCTTTATTGATAATACTCCAGCACATGTGAAGACTAACACTACTATCCTAAACCCTAGGGTGCACTTGCTCGGTGATGATGTAGCAGTGATTGCATACGTGTGTTTAACGCAAAGTGTGGACGCAGAAGGGCGACGTGAAACTCACCAATCGCAAGAAACTCGTATATGGCACAAACGCCACAACAAGTGGATAGCTGTCCATTTTCATCGCTCCTAACTAGTCTCTTCCCATGTCAAGTTGCCACACGTTAAAAGTTCTACGAAGCAAGCGCTGTGTAATGATGTGGCTATCAAAACCACTCTTCATTGTGATGAATGAGTGCTGACATCACTCCTATGGCAACAATACAAGATTATATTTGAAACTTAATATCCAATTCTGCTATGAAAATTACACGAATTTTATTAGAATTCTTTTGTAATCTCAAGGAATTAAGTTAATATTTAGACAAATATCTGTGTCAATGTAAAGAATTCAAAAGCTATTTCCTTTAATTGTAATAATTACATCTCGAAGTAAAAAAAGCATAAGTAATTTGGCTAAAATGTGATACCGTTGAAATATTCAGTGCTTCATGCTAGTTTTTAGCTCGTAGAATTTAAAACAATTCTGATCTCCGCCACAATCGAATATTTCCATCGAAAATGTAATAATCGACAACTTGGAAGAAATCTCAGGGAATAAACAGATCTGATAAGAGTGAATCTATGTCATAAGTAAATATGTGAAATGCAGAAATTTTCAAGATTTCGAATTTTTAGCACATTTCTCAATAAGTCTCTCTACATTTTTAACTATGAATGTTTTGTCGTGCTTAAAAAGGTGTTCTATTTGTTATTGAATACCTAGTTAATAAGACTTAAAAAAAGATTGCTGCAGTTATTGGCACTACATGTGGCAATATGCTAAGACAAATTTAGTAGTGTACTAAAATAATTTAACACTATAGAATATATTATATTAGTTCTCATCAACTATCTAGTATTAGCTAGTGCGGATTTGTTATAATGTTTTAAGTGAATTATATCAATTTTGTCAATTTTTAGATTTAAATCCTGTTTTTTCTGCTTGAATAAAAACAGGTCCTGTATATGATAGTAATAAACACCTCATATCTTTTTGATATCATTGATTTTGCAATAATATTTTAAAAATACTTAAGAATAACTTTTATTTTATGTGGCAGTTTGTACTTATACATTTTATTGTGAAAAAGCTGTGTTACATAAATATTACATGATTTAAGTGTATAATGCATTATTTTTGCAGATTTGCTTGTGGAAATGCTAAAACCAATATCCTTGCTGGTAACTCATTATTTATTAGAAATGTAATTAGATATAAAAGAAATTTATCGTTTTTTTACAAGTTTTATAAATACTTTAGCATAGTTAGCAAAACTTAATTTTAGTAATCCTGAAATGCTGTAAATTATACAGTTAACTGTGAACCAATGATGCACATGAGTGATCATAGTGAGATAAATATATTCAGTATAATCCAGAGTACATAGATGTGCCATTATCTTTGAAATTAGTGCCAATAACTGTAAAAACTAAAATTTATTCTAGTCTTTATTGTTACGCATATATTTAGTATTAATCAATGTTTTAAAATTAATTTTTATTATACATGCATACTGTATGTACATAGATTTGATTTGCACATTATTTGTTTGTGTGTGTTTTTAGTTTTGCTTTTAAAGGAATGTATATTTATTTTAGTAATGTTGTAAACATGTCATAACCATACTTTCTATGTATTTTTGAACTAGGGTTAAAATATTAATACTTAATATAGCAGCGTTTTGTTAAGAGCTGAATATTATGAACACCAGAACTAATATAAATTATCCAAGTCCATTATTGGTAAAATAATTCATCTTAATTAAAGCCAGAATAGTACCTTTGTATTATCTCAAATAGGTATTAAAAATATTATCGGACTACCACCTACTTTCTACATCACAAGTTAATAGTACATATTTGTGTTAGCTGTAATGATGTTCAATAAAGGTATCCGACATGCTAATTGAATGGTTTTAAAATTAAGGTTAAAAGTATTTAAAGAGTTTTAAGTATTATCATTTTTGTTGCTCTATGTTAACATTCAGTATTTTATTTGTTATTACAGATTAATATATATGAAGATATTATCAATTATATGTTACATCTTTATTGCTATAGACAGAAAATTTTATAGAAATACAAACTCTTAAATTCAGATAAAATAATGATTGTATTAGATGCACAAATATTATAAGTTTCTTAATATTTATCACTGATTTTATAATTACGTTTTTAAATATATTTTGTCTTCCCTCACATTGATGTTTCAAGTATACACAATGACTTAAAGGGAATAATTATGAATCAATTTCGAGTATCTAAATTTTACTACATTGAAATTTTAGAATGCAGCTCTCCACTTATATTATAGCACATTTTCCTGTTTGCATGCACTTTACCTCGCTGGCTTTTAAATTTAGGGGAGCTTTTTTAAAATAACATTTAAATGTTTGTCTATTGGCTGAATTTTAATAATAAATACAATAATTGTTCCATACTAAAATAAGTTTTTATTATAAAAAATGCTAATTCCAATATCCTCCAACACTTTAAAAGTATTTGGACAGTGTTGTCAATGAAAACTTTAAGAATGGAGACACAATTCAATACTGTTGGTTATATAGTTAGAAATAAAGTACTACAAAGGAAAGAGTTCAATTTAATAATAACTAGGAATTCGAAGATTTTCTATGAAAGTAATCTCCAAGAGAATCTAGGTTTCAAACATAGTCCAAATCTTTATTAAGTGGCAGTGGCAACCTACCAAAATGAATGGTTCTCAAAAAGCTGACCTACAACAACAGATGCAGTGTACTCCTTTTATCATAGGACTAATTTGATAATGCCAGTTACTTAGATGCAATCTTTAAGGAATACCTATGTATAGCGGAGGTCATATAACAGTCTGAGATTTAAGCGACTGAATAACTGTGAACTTGAGTTCCTTTAACATACCACTGAAAGACAGTTGCTCTTTAGAAAATTAATCTATATAAAATGCACTTTATAAACTGTGCTTCATATGGTTCAGTATATTTCTACAGTACAGTAAATTTTGAAAAATACTTATCTAGTATGGGTGCAGTGCAATATGGTATTCAGATATTTAATTAATTACTAAGATCTGTCTCGTTCTGATTTATGTCATATTCTCTAGTAATATTTTCAACTTAAAATAGAATTAAAACCAACAAAAAGGATTTGTCTTGTGTGAATTAGTAATTAATTGAACCATAACACATGTGTTATGTGAACATAAGTGTTTAATATTATTTTAAACTAAAAACATCAAGTGGGGGTGTACTTACATTTGAGTATAACAGTAATTATTATCAATGAAAACACAACTTTTCTAATTTACTACAATAAAAAATAAATTTACTTCACTACATTAATTTTCATTTTTCATAAGTGAATATATTATCTAGAATATCTCATACTTTACTGCACCTCAGTAAATATAAATTTTCTCTATTATTATGGAAGCTATTTCTAGAAAAATTTTTAAATGTGATGGTGTAGCTGTATTAAAGTTTTGTCAATATATTTGTCTGCAATATAATTTCTCAAACCTCTGCATTGCCGATTATCATGTAACTAAAACTAAAATAAAGTTCTTTTGATCTTATTCTTATTATTGTTGTTTATTTATTTTTCACTTGTTCACAGCTAATCATAAAAAGCTCTAGCATCTTTTATTCCATGTAATGGGAGGCTGTAAGATTAAGGTACTTTTATTTTTGCAAGAGTGACCCAGACGGAGGGTACTGGTTTTTGCAGGTATGTATGTGCCATTGTGATCTCCCATAGCCTAATCATTCGAACCAATTTTGAAGCATCAGGTGTCATCAGAATTATATTCTTTTTTGGAGTGTCATAACTCATATGATGTCAGCATAAAACCTATATAGTGGAAGTAAACCATTGTACCATAAATAATAATACAGTCAGTTGGATTATTTAAAAATTAACTAATACTTGTTAGCCTCTTAATGTGACAAAATCAAATTAAAAAAAACACAAATTTGTTTTGAATTGAATAATGATAAAAAAAGCTTCTATTTCTACATTACTAGCAGAGGTAAATACAAATGAAGCAGAAGACTATTGCTAACAAACCTTTTTACTGTATTTCATTTTCTTCATAGCTGAAACACTGCTGTGGGCTTGAAGAGAAGATGAGTCATCCAACCTTCTTTCCATAGTAATTTGTGTAATATTTAAGAGACTTATAGTTAACTTACTCTTGTCCTGTACACACACATATTTTAACTTCTTGCAAAAGAAAGATGCTCTTTGGTATAGACAATTTTCTGATAATCATGGGTATTACAGAACGATGACAACTTTTTTGAGTTGTCATATTCAAAGATATGTAAAAAATATATATATATTACTGGGGTAGTTGATATAAGTGTTATCCTGATACAATAGAAACTGACTGGGCCCAAAATATATATGTGACATTATCAGAAACTAACTTAAAGGATACTTAGAGTTAGTTTTTCCACTAGTTACCAATACCAAATCAAGACCCTAATGGCTAGGTACTCTAATCCCTAAAGTTACTCTATAAAATCACAACTGCTAAAACCTTGAATTTTAAAAAGAGCCTAAAAAATGATAGCAAGTCAACACTGAGTGGGGCATGGAAAACAGCAAAACTCGTAGCATACTAACATATGACTGTAAGCACCTATATACAGTCAAAAAAACTGTGATATCTTTTTTTTATGGAAAAAGGTGTTGCCACCTTTACAAGCTTATGTTAAGTGACCGCTACCCATAGGAGCTATTACACTACCCATAGGAGCTACACATCTGCAACAAGCTAATGAGTTGTAGATGTGTTGCCTAACTTTAATGACAGTCAACATCTTGTAATCTTTCTGGAGAGGCAGTGATTGCAAACCACATTTTTAATTATGGGTGTTAAAGTAAAGGAGTTCAAAGTAAATATTATTGCTCATTATAATAATGAAATAATAAGACTGATTTTTTTTTGTCTATTTAAATTTATGATAACTACATTCAACAAAAAGCATATTGCTATGTTTATTGTCCATTATAACATTACATTAAAATTATATCTTTTTTACATTATAATATTTTACAAATATATATCTATTTAAAACTAATTTTTACTAACTACATAAAGCATCAAGTCTACTGTATCATAAAAACACATACCTCTTTGTCAAAATAAATTCAATGATTTAATTTTTGTATGAACACCTTTACATCCATCATGTGATACATTAAAATTTTTCATAACCATATTTATATCTACATTATGAATCAGTCTTTGTTCTAATTCATCCACAATACATTGCTTCAAAATATCTTCAGTCAGGGGTAAATATTTTATAAAATATTTTGAAGCACTAACATTTTTGAAAACTTTTTGTAACCTATCCAGAAAAAAATCATTGCACTCAACAAACTGATTTGATATATAACAGTTGTATACCAATATTATTGTAACATTCTTTTTTAAATTCTCAGTCTTTTCGATAATATCATTAACGATAGATGTTATATGTTTGTCTTCTGCATTCAAATCATCTACAATTATAAGCCATTTCTCACAAAAAATCCAGCCAATCTTTATATCAGTTGTAAACTTGTCCACAAAACTTGGCATGGTGTAGTGATACACATTTGAAAAGTTTAATAATTTTTCGAGTAATATTGATATAGATAGTGTTTTCCCTACACCAGTCCCCCCATATAAAAATAAGATCTTGCTGCTGGTTTTTGCTTCTAACACCTGAATAAAAGTTTGTATGGCATTCGACTGACCATGTACTTTAGAAGATAAGGCATTTTTTAACAATTTCGTATTAATCTCAGGACAACATTCAAAGTTAACCACTTTATAATATAAAATTGACATGAATATACTTCCAATAACAAAAACTAATAAATATAGATGAGATTTGAGCACTGGCCTTTTTTCTCTTTGTACACGCATATCAATATGGAACTTCTTTATTTCTTGAGAACTTATTTTCTTAAAGACAGGAGTTTCAGTCTTTTCTTCTTTTATTTTTTGTGGTTTTATCTGGATAGGTTCTTCTTCAACAAATTCATTATAAGATATATCCATAGCTGTATAGGAATTTGCACTTGAATCAATATCCATAGGTTCATAATCTATATTAATCATTATGTACAATATAAAATATACAATGAAATAAATTCACTTCACTATACTTTAAAATTTCAAAATTAAACATAAAGCAACGAATATCTTGTTTTGACAAATCATCAATTATGCCAACTGAAAAATAATATTTGTAAGTTGGCACAACTCGAGCTCTAGATAAAGATACCTAACTCGAGAACAGATTTTGTCACATAAAAATTATTGGTCCCAGTCTATGGAAATGGCGGGTAGTAATGAATACATTGTATTTTTTTTATGGAATTCGGTGGCAATCGAGCAAGCGGGTCACCTGATGTTACGTGACCGCTACCCATGGGCATCTGCAACCAGCAAATGGTCGCAGATGCGTTGCCTACCTTTAAAGGACAGAGGGGATAGACTGGAAAAGGATATTTCCTTCTCCCA
>DWTW01000466.1:0-16301 GCA_018246275.1 Papilio slateri
GTAAATTACTGGAAGAAGTGAAAAATTATAAGTCTGAACCTAAATATCAGATAGGTGACATTTTAAAATCACACGGCCACGCAGTCTTGAGGCGCCCGCCATATCATTGTACGTTAAACCCCATAAAATTAATCCGGGGAATAATGAAACAAAAAGTTGCGGGTAAAAACGTCAATAGACCTGCAAGTGACATAAAATCTTTTACAGAAGAAGTTTTCTCTCAAATAGGGATCGATGAATGACGAAAATCTTGTAAACATGTAATAAAAATTGAAAATCAGTTCATAGAACAAGATCGATTAATTGAGATGTAGGAGGAAAGGCGTAAATACTGCGTCTTCCTCGTCTTCCTCTTCCGATGAAGACTTTTTTATGGATGTGCAGTATTTGGAACCATTTTCAAGTTCTGATAACCTATAATTAATTAATAAACTCATGAACAGAGTAATTGGAGTTTTCATCTAAATTTCGAACCCCACATTCGCCATAGTAGTAAGATCTTCAAAAATTATCCTTGATCATTGGATACATTTTTATATTTGCATGTATCACACACAGAATCAGCCGCAATGAGGAAAAAAGTATCAAAACGTTTTACTCCAATTTCCCCAGTATTGCTAGCGTCAATATCTTTTTTCCCCTTTTTGCCATCAGATCCTGGTAGACCAATAGTCCCGAAGCAAGCATTAAAGGCTGATGTTTCCGTGCTTGACACTACCTGCTGCTGCTGATAACAGATAAGTTAGCTTAACTAACTAACCTAACTTATCTGTTTTTGTCATCTAAGATAATAAATTAACAAATGTCAGTTGCGTCTATTAGGTTGGTTGTTATGTTGTCATTGTTTAGTTTTGTAATTTAATAATGTTCGGGTGTAATTAATGTAGCCTATGGTCAATGTTTTGGTAAAATTATTAATATAAAACAGAATATGGAAAACGCTACAAGCAAACACCGTACACCCAGGTAAAAATAACCAAAAGAAAGGCATTTCAACAAAAGCAAATATTGGATGTTATGTTTTATAAAACTTATATCACTTTAACTAAACGATCTACATATTTTGAAGAAACTTATGAACTGCTAATAATATGCTGACAGTGGATTAGCTATTTTTTAGATGTCAGCTTATGGAAAACCGAAATATATTGTAATCAGTATTTTATTTACACTGGGATCAATCTTCCATAGATTACATACACTTACATTTAAGATATCGCTCCAAAATCCGTATTGAATATCTACACTTATGCTATATACCACAAATAGTTTGTTGTCAATTTAATTTATTTTATTCCTATTGTCTTATTTAGTTTTAAATTATACAACACTACATATCTTTGCTTAACTCATAAATTAATGTTTTCCCAAGAAGAAGAGAATAATGGTATAAAAAATTTTCAGTCAATGCAGAGAATGGGAACGGTTAAGAAGAAATAGATTTAATGAAGCAATTAGTAAGTTGGGAGAAATCGTAAAGGAAATATTGAAAGATAAGCCTCAATTTGAGGCATCAAATAATGTACAGTATCCTAAGATAGAAATAGTGCAAAAGGCAATCTTATGTCTAACAACTTCTGTTCAAGAAAAGACTCAGTTAAGTAAGTGTTTAATGTTTACTATAGTCATTGTTAAAATACTATCATTTAGCAAAGTAGTTTGATTAGAATGAAATGGTAATCTTTCTTAGTAATCAAAGAGACAAAAGTTAGTTCACCTGAGGTTGAGCAATAACCTCTATCCATAGACCTCCAGAACTAAATCTTTGTTGATATTTTTTATCTAAGAAATAGTAGGTGTTACAGAGATAAAATAAGGTTAAATACCAAGATAACTGAATACCTCTTTGTACATCACTTCATGTATATACATTGGCTTATTGTGAAGTTGTGGTGTCCTTCCCTGATTGAATTGGTTCATTCAAGCCATTGCTGTTGCTTCAGCTTTGGCAATACCAAGTGTCATTCATTGGACATTTCTATCTACTGTCAAATGAATGAATGATGCAAAAATATTCCTACCTATAATTAAACAATGATGAAGAAAGATAAAAAAAGGATGTTTCATTACTATACCTTTACTAATTTTATAACAAATGCTTATAAAATTTTCAGAAGCTGAAATCTTAGCATTGCAAGTGAAACTTGAAGCCGAAAAAAATGTCAAGCCCGACAAAAAAGATGCATGTATCCAGGTGTCTGCTGTAGTGTGCAAGAAAAATAAAAGTAAGTTTTATTTATATACAAAGTAAGTTTTGTTCTATTTGATTGTATACTATGCATGGTGCAACTGAGAGATTTTTAAGGCCTTTTTTTAAGGTTTAAGAGATGTGTCTTGCATGCAAGACATGAATAGCCTGTTATGGAACGTATGATTGTTGACTGCATTTTACAATAGTATTGGTACTCACACATGGAAATAGGTTACAGATTCTTAGTAAAATCTTAATATATACAGAATTATATATGAAAAAATATACATCATTGATTGTTTAATTTTATATATAAATTTTAAATAATACCTTTTTTCTTATTTACAGATGGCAAATATGTTAAATTAGTAATGTTACAAAAATCAAAAAAGAAGACGTTAAAAGAGAAATCTTCTGTAGCTCCAAATGAAACTGTTAAACAGAAAATTCAAAGTGAACCCTTAACTGAGGACAACACATTAAAAAAAAATGTACAAACCTTACCTAAGTTGTTGCCCTTAACCAGCAGCAGTAATAAAAAGGGTGAGTTATTACTTTCAGGATATCTCATTCTATTCTTCTTCTTATTCTCTTATAACAAAAATTTAATACTAACTTGTTAGCATCATTCTGCCCTTTTCCCACTTTATGTGGGGTCGGCACAATATGACCGAAGTCCAAACTGTAATAGGTTTTGGATATAGTCTTTTTACGGCCGATCGCCTGCTTGATGCCAACCCTTCTTGGGCATATATATAAAATATTAATAGATTATTGAAATGATTAAGAACTAATATTTTGTAACCTTTGTTTAAAAAACTTGATTGGACATGGTTCACGACAATAGTCGAATGGCAGATTCGAACCCACAACCATGTGGTGCGTTTTTTCCGTGCCCTTAACCATTAGGCTATTGGCACTATCTACTAATTGTTAGTAACAAAATTATAAAATACTAGAGGCCCGCCCTGGCTTCGCATGGGTCATTAACAGAAATTTCAAAAATTCATAAATTATATTGCCTATGTTCATCAGGGATAATATAAGATTCTAATAGTGAAAGAATTTTTCAAATCGGTCCATTAGTTTCAGACCCTATTCATTTCAAACAAACAATCAAATCTTTCCTGTTTATAATATTAGTATAGAAAAGTGTGTGACAGTGTTAGTAAGGAACATCTTGGACGAACTTATTCGTAGTGCCGTATCTGTGCCTGTAGCTGATGATCACGTGTCCTTAGATATAGAATATATGTAGAAAAAGCGAAAGTGTTGTGTCGAAAGCGTGCCAAATTAAAAATCATAATTTATGTACATTTAAAAACAAAAAAAAATGTCCTTAACCACAGTCCCGTCTGATTTTGACTGAGTAATCGAAAGATAGTACGCAGTAATTTACCATTAGCCTCCTTTCACTGAACACACACACTATACTACACTGAACACACACACTATACTACACACACTATTTTGAAGATACTCAGTTCAAATTCAACGAAAGCATAGTCGCTGGCAACCTGTTCCTTCTCACATTAAAAGACAATACAAATCGCTTTGTTCTAAAGCGAGACAACACCAAAAGCTTGGAGACTAGCTGAATTATTAAACGCCGATGGTAGAATGGAAATGGAGGGATTAAATCACATTTATTCATTTCTTAAAAGATATACAGACGGCATAGCCACATTCAATACAGTTATACTACGAGCACCTGTGTGGCCATTATAGGTATGTGCAGCACTATTACTCATTTGTTATTTTTATATATACTTTACGATATTATAGGTAAACTAGTGGACCCAGCAGACGTTGTCCTGCATGAACGTGTCTTGCTTGCGGGTTCAGCTTACGTCATAATATTTAAAATAATCTTCTGGAACCCGATGGCAGCGCCATCTCTCGAATCCACTTGAACATATATACAAAAATTCAATCAAATCGTTTCAGCCGTTTAGGAGGAGTTCACTGTCAACACACGTACAGATGAATTATGTATATAAAGATAACACAACAACCTAACACATTAAAAAACGTATTATATTTGATGATTGCAGCTGATCATAGGCAACTTCGGTCTGTCGTACGAGCAGAGCAAGACGCAGTTCGCGATCTGGGCGATCCTGGCCGCGCCGCTATTGATGAGCGTGGACCTGCGCACCATCCGGCCCGAGTACAAGGCCATCCTGCAGAACAGAAAGATCATAGAGGTCGACCAGGACCCGCTCGGCATACAGGGCAGGAGGATATACAAGGTGAGATGGACTGACGGTCAAGGTAACGGGTGTCTACTGAATAATGCCACAATGGTAGAGTCCGCAACAACATCTGTTGCACGAATGGGCCGGCTCGACCGGTGAAATACCACGACCTCACAGAAGACAAGAATGAAGTAGAAGCTTCTGCGTTTCGTCCGATGAATGAGGTGCCGGAAGCCCAATTTCAGTCCTCTCTGAAGAGAGAAGAGAAGAGGATTCGGGGAGATGAGGGTTAGGAAAAGTAAATATCCTTATTTCTGTTTATCCTCTCCTTGGCAACGCATCTGCGTATCATTTGTTTGTTGCGGATGCCTATGGGTAGCGGTCACTATATATCAGGTGACCCGCTTGCTCGTTTGCGACCTTCTTCAATAAAAATATGATTGTGGGCGGGAAGGCTTCCAGCATTTCATGTCTCTGGGCTGACGGCGATAATATGAACTTAGATTATCAATCTAAGTTCATATTATGCGTTACCGACCGTCGAGAGCGATGTGCTCGCATCGCTCTCGGCTGTAAGGGGCGATATAGGCTTATCGAATCCGGTGTACCTTAAAAGTACAACCAGAACCATCGAAGAATGTGGCGGCAGCGTCCCCTCTGTACAGACAACTATCGTCAGACATGCCATGGGTGGCTTTTGTGGTTGGTGATAGCGACGAAATATCGATGATACATGTAAAATATAATCGATGTATGCAATATGTATAATGTATGGTGTGTTATGAGCAGCACCGCGGCATCGAGATCTGGTCGCGGCCGATCGTGCCGATCCAGGGGCAGCACTATTCGTACGCGGTCGCGTTCCTCAACCGGCGCACCGACGGCACGCCCTCCGACGTCGCCGTCACCCTGCGCGAGCTCGGCCTCAACAACCCCGCGGGCTACAGGCTCGAGGTAAGCCAGCGACTATAAATAACTTCACAACTGTGTTTTGTTTGTGACGACCTCATAAAAAACTGGCGTCAAGAAGAGCTATTTTATGTATCTGCGATAAGTGGCGAAAACTTAAGTTCCTTCCATTTCTTTTTCCATTCTTTTCTTCTCTTTTTTTTTCCTAGTCTATTCCCGTTTGTGGCCATAAATGCTGGCAAAATCAAGCAATTTGTTGCAGATGTCTATAGGTAGCGTCCTTTTAACTTCAAGTGAATCTCTCTGCATGAAGAAGCGAACGTTGCGAATGCAAATTGATTTAAAATGTATATCTAACTGTTACCAGGACTTGTACGAAGACGTGGACTACGGCGTGCTGTCTCCGCAGACCAAGATCAAGGTGAAGGTGAACCCCTCAGGTAATTACTGTTTATTGCTCCATCAGCTTATTGAAACACTACTGTTGTATTTTCTTACCGTGAGTTCACACTGCCGAAAACATTCACTTAAACATATTGTCATCTCTGATTATTTTGTAGAGAAAGAGAGAGATAACAACATGTTTCGTGAGATGTTTTGAGAAGTGTGAACTGACGGTTACTATGGCACATTTGTTATTATACTTTACCATCTATCGATGACAGTAAGAAACAGTAAGCTAACTACGATTCATAAAGCGCCATCTAAAGGAAATGAAAAGAACTGTATAAACTAAACCTAGCAAGTCACCTAAAAATCAGAGAATGATTTCAGATTTAGTAATAAATAAATTTAACATTTTTGCAGGTGTCGTTATACTTCGCGCGGACGCGCAGCCGTCTTTCGCCTACAACGCCATCCCAACTCGGACACCCTACTCGCCTCTAAACGATGTCTTTAGACTGACTAAGAAATAATGCCATCTAGAGGATAGACGGAACACAAGCAAGAGCGAGTCAAACTCGTAAAGATTTACAAGTACAATCCAATAAAATGTCCATCTATTACAAAATAATACCTTTATTTCATTGTGCAGTGAATATTTGATTACATTGATAGGCCTTGTAGAACAAAACATTTGTACTTGTAGAACAAAACATGTAACTTTATCCTTGTATGCGTAACATACAACATAAAATAAAGAATTTTCAGTTGTGAAATAATTATTCCAACCGTTATTCATTACGGTGACACGAAATATTAACACATTTAATGAAATATTTGACAAAATAACGACTTAAAACAATATAAAATTATCAAAACGTACATATATATCGCGGTTTCTTAGAAACTATTTAAATTTATTTAAAGCAATCGGCGTAAAATATACTTTTTTGTAATTTAAAATACGTCGGTCATTTTATTTTGACAGATTATTTGAATCATTCACAAATGTAAACGAACCTATATATTTGAATACGTGGCGTGCAAATTATCACCAGAATAATTTTCATTAATCTAAAGTCTGGAGTCATGTCGAGTGATGGACGATCACGATACTCACTTTGTAATATTTAATTAATCAAAAATCTACTTTTACCTTATTATATTTAAACTGTTTTGTGTTCCCGCCGAAGTATTTTATTGTTAGGAGCAATGAAAACTTATTTTAAAAAGTGTTTGTAGTACCAATGTCAGATATCTCAACTTTATGGTATAGTTGATTTGATATATTAGGCAATCCCTGCAATAAAACTATCAATATTACTGTTTTAAATGAAATAGGATTTTTCTTTATAAGTTCGTGTGATTGTCCATCGTCTTAGAGATGTATCTTTTCCAGAATCTTCTTTCTCATCCACTTAAATCGGTGTAAAATGTTACCATCTGTCTTGTTCTCTCAGCCTTGCCTTTAGGTTACAATTTATTTATATATACTTTATTCTCACTAGTGTGATAGACAGATAGATAGCTTTTGTGTAAAGATCGTGGAGAATTATTTTGCCATTACTTATATCTAGGATAAGGATGTACATTATAGCTGTGTGTAATTGTAAGTTTTTTTTTTGTAGAGAACACAATAAATAACTTTTTTCTAAAATATTTGTTTATTATTGATCATTTATACATTTTACAAAGTTTTAATTAATTGAGCAAAGTATTATAAACTGAGATATTGTGTTAGGCGTTAATATTTCTGAAAGCTAAACTACTAGGTGATTCTGAATCCGCGGCTAGCAGCTTGAAACTTGCGGCAGTTGTTGCGACATGTTCTTCCTCAATGACACCTCTGTAACAAAGCAATCAAATCAATCGAAAATCTCAGCACAATTTCTACCTCTCTTGCGTACTACTTCATTAAAATTTAGATATTACTCGCATATTCGGGCTTAAATTTATTTGTAATTGTTAAAATTATTTTTGAATGACATGACTTTCGATTGTTTTTATTTTACAGTCATTCTTAGAATTCTTAGAAGGCCAATGCAGGACATAGACCCCAATTATTACAAGGTTAAGCTAACTATGTCTAATCGGACAGCATGCATTAGTGCTGTCTGAGTAGACGTCGGCAGCGGTTGATACATGAATGCTCCTTGCGTCGCCATTTACGACATCCTAGGAAATCCTAGCCATTAAACTTAAAATTAAATGTTTTAAAAATCATGGTGAAGAGGAATTGGCAAAGAACATAGAAGTAACAAAAAAGGAGTCCCACAAGTAAATAAGAAACTGAAATAGTAGTTACAGGTTTCAAGATACACAGAGATATTGCTTTTAAAATAATACAACTTTATTACTACAACATAAAAATAACAAATGAAGCGACAGAATACGACAAAAAGAAGCTCAGTTCATGCAAAGACGAATTAAATTACCCTTCGCCTATTTAGATAGACCTTTGCACTAACACGAGTATTTTTAAAGCGGTAGGATACCATAAGTATAAACAGAAGGAGGTGTGAAGATGATCACAATTCTATAGTCACGTGACACAATAGCTGTCTTCATACCAACCGCACAAACCTCGAGCAATGCTGCCACCACGCGTTCTGCCACTAGGTACGCCTATAGACAAGATATGCGATTATTTTTTGTGACTGCTATAATATATATATTTGTAATGCTCTTTTGTCTATCGGTAGAATTTTATTTGAGTAAAAAGTTATTTCTCCATGTAAAAGAAAATCAAATAAATAAATCAACAATAATTTATTTCGACTTCCAATGAAATTTGGAACATTTTCAAGTACTTTATCAAATTATTCACTAAAAATTTCCTTCCCAATTTTTCTTTTAATTTAGTATGCTTTTGCTTCGTATATTTGTGAAAACGATTTGATTTTTTTATTTGCAGCGGATAAATTCTGTAAATTCTGATTGGATTTTACTGGTTCTTTGTATTTAATAGAGGCTATATGTTTTTATTATTACTATCGTAAAACAATAAAATCCACCAGGACGACACCGGACACGAACACCACTTTATTATTAAGCACTAATTAGAAATAAATCCAAACGAATTTAATTTTTATTCATACGTACCTTTTAAATAGTCTGTAATGTTTAAAAATACTCTTTTTTATAGTTTTCTTATTTTTACTGTCGTCCGAATTTTCATAATCGATACGTGGAATTTTAACAAAAATAAATTCTTTTTGATCTTCTCTCTCGGCTGAGTCATCTATACGACGATTCGCATTAAAATAGACAGGTCTTTCGATAAGATTTGCTTTTTGACCATAGTAAATTTGTGAGTCTGTATGTTTTTTATTTTTAGATAAGAATAATTTAATTTCAGCAGGCGTCTCTATAGGTGATATTTCCGTATTTATTTCTTCGTCTTCACTGAAATTATTATTTTTAATATAATTCTGAATGAATTCCTGGGGTTTTAATAACTCGTTTCGATGGCACGCGTTTCTTCTGATAATAAATTTCTCGCTTTGCGGAAGAGTCGTGTATCCTTTGAACTGCATGATTGCGTGTCGATTGTTCGCATGTCTCAGATGTATTTCTCTGACCACTTTATTTGTTGACTCATAGTTCGGTACAGTTCTCCATTTTTTCGATGGATATAGATCAAATTGGGCATTTCTACTCTTAACTTTCCGACCTAGTAGAGAGACGACTCTCTTCTCTGTAGTCGTAGGTCTTTCAGATTCTTTTGCAAAATAATAAGAATTGTATTCAATCACTCTCGGATCCCGTTGTATTTTAAAGTCTATTATTTTAGGTCGTGGAGCTCTTATTGCAGTCGTCGACATGATCGTCTCGCTCAGAGACATAACAATCAACATCTGAAAATAAAAATGTCGTAAATACAACACAGTCTCACTTTCCCTCAACAATTTAGGAAGCACTTTTACCATTATTATCGTATTATACATATTTTATTGCACATAATATAAGTTTCACGAAATAAAACCTATCTTAATAAGCCGCGCAAAATACTTGCAAATTTTTTTCTTTATACAGACGAAAAACGCAGTCATTTTGAAAAAAAAATTAAGGCCAGTTGCACTATCATATAACTATCTAACTTGATTTTTTTTAAAGTAAGTATATGAACAAGTCATTTACTTAGTAAAAAACAAATGAAGTTCAAGTTAAAAGTTCCAAGACTGAAGAAGAAATTAATGAGGTCACGTAATTAAAATGGTCCGATTAACAATAAAATTATAAATCTCTGAACAGACATACTAACTATCTACAATAACAAAAACAATATGTAGAAAAATAATAGTAAAATATAACATTGCTAACAAAGTCAGTTATAGTTTTGAACCTCAAGTACTAAACCAATGTCTTAAAATTTTGTTACGATGCTTATTACGCCAGTAATATATAATATGTATGTCCGAATTACCGCTTTCGTTAATCCTTTGCCAAAAACCTATGCTGTTAGAAGAATCGCACAAATTAAAAAACACGCTTTGGAATCCAAATCCATTGATTAGCACATCATCTATCAACTAAAAATATTTAGATTTTAGGAGTCCACTGTAGAACATCGGAATCTCCAAACATCAACACGCGTTTGTAGTGCGCATTGGTCAAAGCATACGAAGAAACACGTACTCGGCCATGCCTAGGGCGTCCCAATAGTCGCTTTTACATATCAGGAGGACTTGGAACACGCGGCAATACAAATATTTTTTTAAACATTGTTTAATTTGAAACAGTTACAACGAAATTATCAACACAACGTACACTTTCGCAAATCGAAATGAAAAAAAATTAATTCATAATTATTTTAAAAGATATATTAATTTTAAAATAATGAATTTCGTGCGTGGAAAAGAAGTCGAAGTAACAACAGCACTCACCAATAGCAGATTCATTTCTGATATCACATTTGTATAACGGGCAACAAGCAATAACAAAATGATGTCCTTGTGTGGGAGCAAGTTTATAAATGTCGGGAGAAGACAATCCATTCGTCTATTTGCTAACTCATAATAAGTGATTCATAAATTAGCATCATTATGAAATTAGCTCTGATACTGCAATATAAAGATTTATGCATAATTAGTTACGCAATTGCTAATTAAGTTATTAAAACAATTTGCGTGGACATTTCGCCTACGCGACTTGCCAGGTGTTAAGTGATTAAATGTATACGATACATTACATTCACCAGAAGAATCATATATAAACGTTGTAGAACTTTAGGTATCCTGTCATAAAACATGAACTACTCCAACTCATGATTCAAGGGAAATGAATAGACCACAGTAGACCCTAGTAGAGGAATTTCTACGACCGGTTTTCCGGGACCGGGAATCTTAGGGCAGCTGTGAATAACTGTGACCGGTTGGTCGTAACGATCGCTAATCTCCGCGTGGAGTTGGCACTACAAGAAGAAGAAGATCATAAAATATTAAATGCATCACACCCCGTAACCCAGAAGAGGGGATCCCAGCACGTGCCTCTCGCTTCTTCTACATCCATACATCTACGCACACTAGCTCAGCGGTTACAGACACTCTCAATATTGCCTTTCTTTAGTATATCTCTAATCTGGTCAACATAATTCTGTCTAGTGTTTAGTGTCGGTTTGTCTAATACATTTAATAAACACCAGGTTTAATAGGTAAGACCGTCAAATCAAAGTAATTTATAATTTCCTTTTTTTTCTATTTTCTAAAGTTGTTGTTATAAATAAACGAAAAGGCTCCCGTGGTATCTGGGTTAATATTTCAAAGCACCACTTATGATTTTTCAAGAATATTATAATAGTAAAGCGTGTGGTATCTTGTTCATAATAAAAGCTTTGTAGTCTTTTCATTTTAATTATCTCATTGTGCAGCTGGTTTCCGGGCCTCAATTTACGTAGAATATCTACTTTGAGTAGACTAATTTTGTTCAAAGCTATGACATGATGGCTTTATCAATTTTTTTCTATAGTATGCCATTAATATGATCGATATAAGTTTTCTTGGGACATCCCCTGCCCACACTGCCACTCACTTATGCAATATAGATTTGTCTTGTTGCTTTCTATTCATTCATCCTTGCATGCATGCATTGCATCAACATGCTCGAACCACCGAAGCATACCTTTCTCAATTCTCGTCACAAGATCCACTTTTTAGCCACACTTTTTCCTTATCACGCTATTTTTAATCCTATCATACAAAGTCACGTCTAACATACTTCTTAAGGATTGCATCTCAATGGCATTAACTCTACTAGCATGCTTTTCCTACCAATCCCAGATCTCGCTTTTATACATTAAAGTGGGGATTAGTACAGTATTGTGTTTTGCCACACGTGCCTTTATAGACACATTTTAGCTCCTCACAACTGTACCTATTTTTCACCACTGATATTATTTTAGCACACTTTAGCACCATTCATATTATTTCGCGCATTCACTCTTCGTTCAAAATCCTTAACATGCCTATAATCTATGACTACATCCCAAATATACAAACTATTCCACCTGATCTACTTCTTTAGCGTTAACGTTTATTTCAATTGCTGTCTTACTTTGTTCTTTTTCTTTACTCTTTTAAACACCATTACTTTCGTCTTGTGTACGTTCATCTTCATACCTTTAGTTACTAATAATCATAATTAAATAATCATTAATTACAATATATCAATTTCAATTGACTTCAACTTCAACAGACTGAAGTTCTTTTAGATGAACGTAGCAAACGAGCAAATGGGTCACCTGCTGTTAATTGACCGCTACCCATAGACATCCGCAACAAGCAAATGAATCGCAGATTCCTACCTTTAATGGACAGAGGAGGTGATAGACAGGAAAAAGGATATTTCCTTTTCCTATTCGTCCCCTCCCTTTCGAACCCTTTTCCCCTTCTCATCCTATCCCTATTAGGAAAGGGAAGAGGACTGAAATTGGTCCTCCGACCCGGCGGAATAAGTGATGAACAGTAACAAATTCTCTTGAGGAAGGAGTTTTCGAACACACTAACATTATTTCTCACCAATAGCATAAACATACTAGGGAATTGATGGTTTTCCAAACAAACGTTCTTCTCCTATTTTACTCCAGTTTGATTTTTACAACAAATTATAGCATGTTCGTAAGCAACGTGCATTCCACTTGTCGAACAACGGAAACCTCTATCGTTTTATTTATATTGATATAATATAAATAATAAACATACGATAAACAACATGTAACATAGAATTAATTGGTATTAATACATAGCTGTTTCCTGCCGCTGATGAGATGAGGTCACGGGGCCGAGTCCATTCGACGAGGCGATAAGAACATCACCCACGGGGAGGACGTTCACCCGTAAACAAAGGCGCGATGTCGTTACACTTAAAGGTAATACTTACTTACTTAAAAAGATACAATTTACTTAAGAAATTATTGTAAAAATGAAAAGAGTATTCGCAGGCAGGATAGGCAACTATCAATTTAGTCCGGATCCCAATATTACGGATATTGTAATGGCAAAAAAACTCATAACTCATGTGATTTACTGGATTCCATGTGAAGACCGGCAACAACTTAAAGAGTTGTCCCCAGCCCAGCGGTGACCCTAGGGACAATGGGAGAGAGAACCTGTCTCCAGACCCGTCCGCTAGGTATGACGGGCGCCAAAATGCCAAGTACGATACAGCGCCCTACGAAGAGGCGCGGGGTTTCATAGAGCGAGATTGGTTTTCGGTGCTGTTTTTTTTTTCGTCTTCCGGAACGAAAATGTAAATTTTCTCGAAAGAAAAAAGATAAAAGTATACACCCATTACTACCTTGATTAAAAGCTAGGGCCGGAGGTGGCTGCACCCGCACTTTCTCCTGTTCTATAAGGGTGAAATGAGTATTGACGCAGAACCGCCTCGGCGATACTAAATACGTCTACTACATAAGTTATTTAATTAAGACATTAAGAAGAAAGAAAATATGCAGATATTGCCTGTTAGTTCTAAAATAAATCTGTAAACAACGCATGTTATAAATTATTAAACTAATTATTAGATTCAAAATAAATATTATGTGTGAACATACAATTGAATTGAACAAAATCTTAATGCTTAAAACATGTATTGTGTATATGGAATCTGTCGTAATATAATGACATATGATAAGAATATCATGGATTCACTTGCTTATAATTTCTCATATGAAAGAATTGACGAAACTAAGATACTAAAACAAGGATACTTACACCCATGTTCATACATGCCTTTTACTTTGTTCTTTCTTAGCTTATTTGTTACTTTGTTGACTCAACATTTCAAGTTAAAAGGCCAGACACTTTAAAGTTCGGTAGATGATTCACAGTTTGCCGAAAGTTGTCCACTGCACAGCAAAACGAGTACCCTTCGGAAGACTGATCGGGATGCCACGTGAGCCAAGAAAAATCTTCATTCTCACGGCATAAATCGACACAGAAGAATAAATTTTGCGCCTCTTGTCTTGTATAATGGGGATTATTAATTCCAACAAAGGCGATCCCTCGCTTGGTGTCCGGTTCATACACAACTTTGTAGTAATATTTCGGAACAGGGATTATGGGATTATTGTTCACATCAGTGTGAAGATATACATCGACCGCCGTTCCATATTGGTTGACAAGTTGCGACACTCCAAAGGTGCCTGTGTAAATAATAGTGCTATACCCAACATAATGAATATGATTCCTCAAGTCGACTTCCAGCGTATTCCAATTGCCGCCGTTAAAACCGACCCACTGTGGTGCGCAATTCACGTAATGGAACGTCGCCCGTTCACTGAATGCAAAAGCAAAATCAGTTTTAGCAGCTAAATGTCCCCTTGATAGGAATTCAGTTTTGTTCACGTAAGCATTAACTCTGTCACCGACTAATTGAGCGACGGCGCCCTTCTGTCCCGCTGGAGAGAACAGCGAATTAACCGGTATATAACCATACACGTTGTTGTCAATGAAAAATGGTCTATCAACTCTAGTTTGATAGAAAGCGTTATAAGGTTTCTGAGTATATTTGGAATATATTGCGTTCAATTGGAGTTCATTGAAGCAGGACTCGTATAATGGATAGAAAACATTATCAACTCTGTAGCCAATTTCGTATATTACGTTTCCATCATAGCAGGTACGGTTTGTGCGATCACTAACATAAGATGGTGGGTTACTGCATCTGAATCCACTGAATCTCGAAGGGCCATTTAGCCATTCGTCGTTTCCAAATATGTCATCATTGATGCAATTAATATTTGCGGTATTCCGTCCTTGTATTGTATTAGAATGGCGAATACTGCCTTGATCGACACAGCTAAGCGTGAGACTGTCCCCGTACTGTGTAACTATATTGCCATTGTTGTCAGAGGGTTCCAAGAGTTGCCCATCTCTGAGTATCACGGGTAGCGGTTGACCGAAATGTATTCGTGTGTTTAGTGTACATCGCTGCGTGGGTCGTAAGTTTATTGCACAGAGAATTGTTATAAGCAGACGCTGAAGCATCATAATTTTATATGTTTAATTCATAATTATAAAATACTAGATAATTTAGATAAGACTTAATATATATTGACAGTACTGACAGCTGACAGGTTTGGTAGTTTGTTGACTTTAATTATTTTAAATCAAACCTGTGTAAGAACTATCAATGTGTAAAGCCATCGATTATTAATTTATAATAATTAATAATGTTTACTAAATGAAAATAAATGATGCCGTGTGCTGCCAGTGATATTCCTATGCCATACACATAAATTATAGTGAATGACTTCTTGTACGACAGAATTTGAAAAACCAAAACTCACTGGACAGCTAGACGGTTATTGAAAACCTTTGCTATTTATTAAATCATTGCCGAATTACACATTGTGCCAATGAGGTCAATAGATTCTAGATCCATTTTTACCTACAAAACGACGCAGCGTATGGCTATGCTTGCAGAAGGCCAACGTCCTGCAATGGACACATTTCCACGAATAATTATTATTTTCAAAAGTAATAGTTATGAACAGTTGAATAACAAATACGGAACGAAAATCTAAATTTTATCTGTGTCACCCTTAATTTGTGAACTTCGTTAGTTTATAATCTCACTAGCATTATTATAAACTAGCTGTAGCCCGCGGCTTCGCCCGCATTAATTTTAATCTTCCTAACTTGAAGTATAAATAAAACGTAAAAATTTTTATTATCTAAAAATAATTTTATAACATTATCATGGCAACTTATATTAGGTTATATTTTCTATCCCTCTATTTCTTGTCAGAAATCCGCACTAATAAAAATGTCAGGTCCATTAAATAAAACATGGCAACTTATACAACAAAAGACGATTTATAATTAAGTGTAGCGCCCTCTATTGACTAATGTCAAATGTCTCGATCTACGCGCGCTTTCTTCACCCTTAACGTTATTTTTATGCTCGCCTCCTAACCCAACCAATGTTTTAACCTTCCTTAAAATTGGGTCATCAGATGCAAAAATATTTTTGTTTACATCCGAACCTAAAAAACATGTATATAAAATTTTAATATTGTAGCACTAAAAGTTTGGGCTAGCTGTCGCCCGCGTTTTCGCTCGCGCTTCTTAATCTCCTACAATCCAATAAAAGCGCCATCGCCGGAGCGAAGTTAAGAT